>CM044112.1:852190-919397 GCA_024174645.1 Lemna minuta
GAGAGATAGAGCGGTGATGCCGTTATATTTATTTACTAGGTGAGGTCTGAGGAAACGATCGCAAGTTGCAAGGGACAGCGCCGACTATAAATATTATCACCCTCCTGGTCGACAATTCTCGTAGTCGTTGCCAGTATTTAAACTCTCGTGTTTTATTCTCGCAGCTCCGGGTTTCACTTCGATTAATTTCTTAGCATTTACGCGCATATGCAAGGTCAAATCCGCAGGGACTTCACGGTATTGGGTGAGAAGGCAGTGGCGAGCGATGTGTCACGACTCCCTGGTAGTCTTCGTCTTCGATTATCCCTTCTTCTTCCTTCTTCTGCTGCCGCCTCTTCGTTTCCTGCATCGTAAACTTCCAATTAATTAGACGGAAAAGATCCGCAATTAAAAAGACGGTGCAATCACGAACCTGCGTTTTCCCGCAGTGTGGGTCAACGACGACTCCTGCTTCGTCGGAGAGTGGACTTTCTCCGGAGGCTCGGGCCGCGTAGAGAGAGAGCGAGAGAGAAACCAGGCAGAAGAAGACACGCGAGGACTTCATGGTTATGCCAGGGAGAGATAGAGAAGACGTGATAAGTTTGAGAGACAAGACACGATCGAGGGGTTTAAATGGAGGAGAGCAGGAGGATGGAGGACCCAGCCAAGGACTGGAATTTATGAACCGCCTTCTGGATTTGTGGGAGAAAAAACAGCAAAGGTGGTTGGTGGGGCGCGATCAAAGAGGCGAAAGGACTACCTGGAGCGCAGCTGGACTCCTTGATAGTGCCATTAGCTCTCCACCGTTTTTGATAGGACGGGCGATTCACGTGCAGGCGCCATCGGCCAGCAAGACCGCCAACTGGTATGACCGTTTGAGGCGACTTGCCCGTGCGGCGTGCGCAAAGAACTTGAACTCGCAGGTCCCTTTCAACAGATGTCCTGCCTGTACTCACTCCATTTCTATCTCTATAGTACGTACACATCTCTGTCCATCTATCTGTGAATTTTTTTTTTGTTTGAAAAAGTAGGTCTACTGTAATGAAGAGGACCGGCTAATCTTGAGGACGATGAAAATTTTGATGTTCATGGGGAAACATGAGAGGGGGATTATCATAATTTGTAATTCTTCGGCATTACAACGAATCTGAAGTTTATAGTAAATCTTCATCTCTTCACTACCCACCTCCTCTCTCCCTCGACATTTAAATAATTCTTTGGAAATATTTGAAAATGTAAAATTCTCAATGGTTTTTCTTCTCTCATCATCCTTCCCAAAATCTCGTATTTAAAGCATACGATAATCTGAAGCTCGATCAGATTTTGTTCTTCAATCGTGTATGAAATTTCCTCCATGGAGCATGAGGATGAGACTAGTTTGAAAGTCCCAAAATTAGAGACGGCTTGACTAAAAATGAGTTGGTGAGCTAGTTTTATGCGATCCTGATCCTCTCTGATATTCTTTCTAGATTCATGGAGTTAATCATGTCAGTTCAATATAAGTTTGCAATTTACATTGATGATTTGTCAAGTATTTATCAAATCATATATCAATTTATTGAAGAACTTGACCGATATTTTAGCCACAATGATGTGAGGAAGGTATGTCTTTCCAAGAGCAAGTAATGTCAGCTTGAGCATCGGAACCCAGACTCTTTAAAAATAAGCTTTATAACTATAAGTAACAAACCACTTTTTAATCAATGTTCTAGATGAGTTATTTTTTTGGTCAATTTATCTTCTTTGATTTCAAATTTAAAATTATATTTAATTTTCCATTTCATTTCTGAGTTTAATGATATTTAATTTGTTTTTGCTTTTAGTATTTCAAAAAGAACAAAAAAACCAAAAAGCAAAAAAAAAAAACAAAGAAAAACAAAAAACAACCAAAATAAATCCTAAAACCTCAACAACACTCTCTTTCCTCTCTACTCACTCAAGGAACTCACTCTCGCGATTCTCTCTCTCTCTCTCTTTGGTAATCAAGTGATTCTCATTGGCGATCTCTATTGAGCTCTCTTGCGGCAATCTCTCGAGCTCTCTCGTGACAGCTTCTCCTTGAATCAACGCCAGAAGCGATATCCAATGGAAATCACTTTGAAAAGGGCCTTGGTTTGAATTTACTCATTGTAATTTTTTTCTTGATTTGGATTTTGATTTTGAAGTGGTTTCTTGTTAGGTTAAATTTGATTTCGCATTCTTAGTTTTTTTTCTCAATTTTTTTGCTTCAGTTTTTGTTTTTCGTTTTTTCTAGTTTTCAAACTTTACCCTTTTAGATCTCAATTTCGAGTTTCATTTTCTTCTTGACTTCAAAATTTTTGTTTGTTAATTTTCATAATTTTATCTCTAGTTTTTTTTTACTCTATTTTCCTATTTCCAAATTTCTATCTATTTGTTTCAAATTTCTATTTGTTTATCTCATTTTTATTTCCAATTTTTGAACACTTCTTACTTTTGAAATTCAAATTTCTTAATGATTTTGTTTTTGTTTTTTTGAATTTCAATTTCTTGCCAAAATTTCCTGATTTTAACTCTCTTTTACAAAGGGGGTCTAACTTCATGTTTCTATCTTGGATTAATGAGTTATTTTCTACCTCTTTAAAACTTGATCAGAATCTCCCTAAATCTCTTCTTATAACTTTTTCAAGTTCCCCTCTAAATTCCTCTCAAGAACAACCAAATGATACCACACTCTAAGGGAGAGAGATCCCAATTGAGCACATCAGATTGGCACAAAAAGTGCCATCCAATGACCTATTTTCATTGGCTGAATCATCTATCCTCCCACATCATCTAAGACAAAATTCAAGAGAGTGAGAAGAAGGTAGATGATTGATACACGTAAAATCACAATCGTTGAAAACGTAAGTTCACATATCAAAAAGTTATTCTTAACTCTTTTATTTTATCGTAAAATTCTAGAAAAGTGGTGAGTTTAGTCAAATCTTCATGGAGGATGGTTAAAAGATTGAAATGAAAATTAACTTTGGTATTTTTCTATAAAGAAAATGTAAATGATCAATGAAAAAGAAGATGTGATGAACCAATCAAACACCTCAAATCTCCTATTGAAGATCCAAAATTCTTGATCGAATGATGGAAATATGATTTAGGGTTGAAAAGATGGATTAGAGGATTGAAAAGATTGAGAAAATGATAAAGATTGAAAGAAAAAATTTCTAATCTCAAGATTCACGATTAAAAACTTACTCTAGTGATGCTCTACAATCAATCACCCCTTCTAGAGCTCGCACATCTCGACTGGACTTGGCGTCTTGCATTCAACTCGAGAAATAAATAGAGAAGAGAAGAAACTCAATAAAAAGGATCTTCAAAATATGATGGATGATTGATCAATGTTCTCTTTCCTCTAGATAGCAAAAGCTAGAAGCCGCCAAAGAAACGTTAACAAGCCTAACTTTTGTATCCCCTTTTTTATGACCCAATGCTATAGATGGAAAGATTATGAGAAGATTTAGTTCCCATAAATTTTCATCTCAAAGGTCCTTCAAGATGATTGGATATCAAGTATTGAATTTGGAGCAATCTAGACTATTGATTTGCTTCTCTCTCCTCATCAGCCACCATAAATTTTGTGCTCGTTGAACTCTAATAGTGTGTCATTGATGCATTCATTTTATTATTATAAATGGGTTTTAACACATAATTCATGTTGATGTAAAGCCTGTTATCATTGTGTCAGCCTTCTTATTTTTCAGGAGGTTGGACCAAACTTAATTTTTATTAAACAAGACGTTAATTTTTTCTCATGAAAAGATATTTTTTAATGAAAGGATAGATGATTAAATTCTTGATCAAATGGAGAAAATTTTGTGGAAAAGGAGTTATATTTTGTGAGATATTTAATTTTTAAGTTGAGCAATTTTTCTAGAATTTTAATGGAATTTTTCTAATTTTTTTAGAGACTTTTTCCAATTTTGAGCATATTTACAAAAATACCCCTCCAATTTTTGAAGTGGAAATTTTAAAAAATACCCCTTTGATTTTTGAAATGGAAATTTATAGAAATTTTCCGCTGCACTTATAAAGGCTTACACCCCTTTTTCTGGGTGCAATAAGAGGGTGCCATGTGACATGCTCTTATTGTACGATCTCAAGCAACACCTAGGATTTCTCTAAATTAAAATCATGATATCTCCTGATCTAGATGGAGTTTTGAGTTAAAATTTTATGACTAGATTCATCTTTTAACCCTCTATCCATCCATATCCTTGAATTGAAGAATTGATCTAGAAATTGTTTTTAATGATTCGACTCTTTTGCCCCTCTTTACACCAAAACCCTAAGAACCCACCTATATAAGCCTTCATTTTCTCTCTCCTTACATTTTTTGGATCTCTATTAGCATCAGGCTACCAGTAGGAAAGGGAGAAGAGGCCAAGGCCCAAGGAGGAGCATTGATTGATGCTCAATCTTGTAGTGGAGAAGGGATGAAGTAAGGATCGTGATTAGAGCGGATCGAGCATCACCTGACCTAGGATGCACACATTAATTGGGTTTGTACAAAGATTTAGATTAGATTTTGGCATGTGAACATGTCCATATACAGTAGAAATATGTTTTCTTTTTCTTTTTATCATATTTTAGTAGGTTTGACATCATCTCCACGTATATCTCTCTCTCACTCACTCTCGTTGTGCATTTATCCATTGCTATTGCCATCTATTCTTCTCATATTTCCATCATATTATCTCCATTTTATTTTCTGTTAATCTAATTATCTTATCCCTTTTCTAATGTCTATCTTAATTCTAAGAGAAACTCAAAATTATCTCTCATACTCACCTCCACATGCTCCATTTCAACTCACACATCTTCCTCCACCCTCATCTTTCTTTTGAACCCATAACCTCATTACTTTAACTCCCTATAGATTCGATCTTTGCTGAAAAAATACTAAGGAACTATATTTTATTGCATGAAATCAACGCATAACAATGACAAAAAACACACATGATCGAGTTCATCAAACTCCATCTCAGTCAAACCTTAAAACATAAAATTTTAATATTTTTTCTATTCTCTCTCCTCTCTCCTTTATCAAGTTTGATGCAAAGATTTATTCACTGTCTCAAACTCATCGCATGCATGAAGGGCACAAGCTAAAAATTTTGGTGAGATATAGAAAGAGAGAAATGTAGTAATATTTTAGAGGGAGACATTGGTTTAAGAGGAAGAAGAGGCCTTGGAGAGAGAAATAGAGGTGAAATTTTTTAAAAAGAGATGGTGGAGAGATGAAAGTAAAATATGTGTAGAGAGAGAGATAGAAGTGTCTGTGCACGTTATAAAGAGAAGTGTTATACATGAAGATGGAGGAATTGTGGCTATGGAAGAAAATTTTCTTGCACATGAGAAAACTTTCTTCCACGTGCGAGAGAGAGAGAGAAGAGAGAAAATGGAGAGGAAGAGAGAGAGAGAGAAAGCAGTGCATCATGGTAGAGAGAAAGAAATAGGTGCTATGATATAGAGAGTGTGAGAGAGAGAAATGCACACATGGAGAGAGAGGAGCACTAGCGAGGCGAAGTGCCACCTTGGAGACAGACTTTTCTTGTGTGTGCGAGAAAATGTTTCTTCCATGCAAACATGAAAGAGAGGGAGGAAGAGGAGAGAGGGAGTGTGTGAGAGAGAAGAAGACAGAAAGAGAAGGAGGCTGCAAGGAGATATACCGCAAGAGAGAGAGGATGAAAATGAGACGAGAGAGAAGAGAGAGATGAGAGAAGTGAGAGAGGAGCAAAAGAGGGAGAAGGAGGTGGGAAAGAGATGGAGAGGAGCGGTTGAGAGAGGAGGTAGTAAAAAAGTTATCTCACACTTTGAGAGATTTTTTCTTTTTGAGAGAGATACTCTCATTCAAGCTGGTCGTGATTGTGCTATGTGGCACGATCACATAAGTGCTCCTTAAAATTATTTTAATGAAAATTAGTTTTGTCTAATTTAGGAATTCATTTAAAAATCAATTTAAACTTCTAAAAATTCATAGAAAATACAAAAAATCCAGAAAAATCTCCACTCCCTCCTAGAAATAAATTTAATCATTTCAAGTCATAATAGCTTGCATTCATAACATCTTTTCATGTTAATACATTTATTTTCAATAGAGAAGAAATAATAAAATTCATTTTATTTTTTCATAGAATATTTTCTTGTTAAATCAATATCATAAATTCCCTTAAGGTGTTATCAATTTATGAAAAATCAAGAATATACTTGTAAGGATAGAGATCATCATTTTAAACCATGATAAAAAGCATTTAAGATCATTTTCAAGGAATAATTATTTAAAATCCCTAATATTAATGCCTTAGTTTGCATCTAATCAATGATATCGAAATTTATGGTCATCAGTTTAATTGCCTTTTCCACCCAAAATGACACCACGTGTCCTTACCTCTTTAACCACCTCCTTCAAGTCCAAGTTAATCAATCATTTATTAATTTGCACGTTTCCCTACATGAATTTCTTTTTCGTCCCATGTTGAAAAGATTGTGGAGAATCTTGAGTGTAATAAGTAGAGCATTTTTGAGTTTCGACAAGGTTTCTCCTATTCCACTACCGGTATTCGTATTTTGTGAGAACCTAAACCTATACATAACAATGGTTCAGTGATGGTGACAATATTGTTAAGTACTAATTCAGTTAAACCTATACTTTCAAGGATTGGTTTTAAATTGCACATAAAATATACAATGATAAGAGATCAGGGATGGAGATGGTGTTTTTATAAGTTTTTGATGACAAGAGAAGATTAAAGATCAACAGAAACAAAATCATAATCTATACACAATCAAGATCTTACCCTAGCAAACGCTCTAAGTTTGTACATTTCACACAGACTTGTAGTGATGCATCCAAACACAAGGTATGACAAAAACAAGGAAGAAACATGATAGAAATGATGATTTGATGAAAAATGGAAATCCGTCGCAACCTTCTTTCCTCCAGCTAGCCAATGTTAGAGGCACATAATGAATCATAAAAAATGTTAAGTTTTTTGTCCCCTTAAATGATATGAGTACATTTGGAAAGAGCATAACCTCATTGTGTCTGTCCATAAGTTTCGTGGCAAAACTCCATCAAGATCATTGTATACCAAGCTTTAAATTTGAAGAAATTTGGACCTTGATAAAATTTCTCCTCCCTTGTCAATGCTACCAAATTTTCAAAAACTGTGTGCTTTCATATCATACAATTTCTTACTTTGATACCTTAGACGTGAGATTTTTGAATTTTGAAAAGGGAGACAATCATTAATGGCAATGCTTACTTCAAAAAGTATGGCATGGAATTAGATTTTGACACCCAAGCACTTTTTGACGGTGTGACTTTGAGCAAGATTGTGTGCCATCCAATTAGAGGCCACCATGTCTCCTTTTTGTGGCGGGGATCACGTCTTGTCAATCTTGGGTTCTACATCGACCAATTCAAAAAAGGCTTCTATTTTTTCATTGGTTGATGCTTTGTCATGCATTAGTGTTGTCTTCGATTCTGGGTAGGATTCTTTTCTATTTATGCGTGATTGCATAAATTCCCTTAAATTCCAAAGAATATTTTAAAAGTAAAAAATTATGTCTTTGAATTAAAAATTATTTCTTTAATCACTTGACTTATAAAAATTTCCAAAAAATATAAAATCTAAAAAAATCCTTCTAAAAATAAATTTAATAATTTTAACCCATGAATTGCTAGAGTATTTCCTAATATGGGGTACAAATGTTGTGAGGTGGCTGAAGGAGTGAAAAAAATGCTTCAAAAATTGAAAAGGATTGCATAACCTATTGACGAAAGGATTTCGTAAGGTCGTTGAATATGCACAAAATTGAGTCAAAACAAGTTCCAAACTCACCAAAGTAAAGTTATACTAACAAATTAAAGAGTATAGTGGTGAATAAGGGTTGAAACCACGAAGAAATAAGGGAAATTTTGAGATATCTTTGAAATTCGATCAAATCACACAAAGAATTGAGATAAGAAATTAGGTATTTTATTATATTAAGAAAGATAACTCCAATAAAAATCCATGGAATAAAAAATCACTAAATTTGGATTAGAATTCGTGGAGAAATCGAGATTTGAAATTGAGAAAGAAATTCAATCGCGAAAATATATGAAAATCGAAATTAAAACTAAAATTGAACTAATCTACGATTCAAAATGTAAATCTAATACTAAAGGGAGATAGATTAGGATGAAAATATGCAATCTAACCTGAAGTCGTGCTCGAAATAATCCAATTAATCGTTAGATTCAAGGCTTTTCATTTAAAGATTTCAAAATTAAATTTTGGTGTTCAAGATGTGATTTCTTCCTATTCTTTCAGCCAATTCTTTATTTCAAACACTCCTCAGACGTGGAAATGAGTCTAGAAGAAGTAGAAGTCAAATGATTCTCAAATTATAGTGTCTAAACAATTCAATTGGCTCAAAAATCCAAGAACAGGTTTTTTGTCGAAGAACATTTTTATTTTATAGGCAAATTTTGGCATGACCGTTGGATGCGTCGATTCGATTTGATCAACGGCTGAGATTAAACGATGATTCGTGCATAAACATCTTTAAGTCGCATCCGTCCGATCGACGATGGAGCATCGATATTGTGCCACGTCGCGCTTGTAGAAGAAGCATCGTTTGATGTTGTCCATTCGATCTTCATCGCATGATCACGATGAATCCATGTGTCCATCGGTGGCATTTAATCTCAACCGTTATAACTCCCTAGGTCAACAGATGAAACTAAATCACTTTAAATCAAATCTTTGCCTAATCAAATGTCGCCACCTACCCCTGTGAGTAATGATATTCGACGAATGCGATTTAACTGCATGATCAGACGCTTCTCGTTACGCCACGTCACCTGCGACTAAAAAGAAAGATAGATAGTCCCACAGGTAATAAATTATAATGTTTAATTGCATATACATGGTATAAGAGCTTAATGGGTTAGCGTAAATCCGTTAAGGATGCTTCAACCCATTAATCACTATCACGCGCACACGTGCGCACACACACGCATACACCTGCATGCACGCACACATGTGTCACACACAGACACCGCCACGTGTCGTCTACATGCATCGCCATGTGGCGATGCTTTGTCACGTCACTGCGCGATTAAATAAAACATTATTTATTTATTCTTTTCAAACTCAAAAATAGGTTTAAATAAATTTATAAAAATTCTAGAAAAATTAGAAAATTCATAACTTTGAAAATAGAACACCCAAATTAATCAAAATTTATTTTTTTTGGATCATAGATTGAATTATATATCATTATAAAAAAATTTAAAATATTTAAATAAAAAGAGAATTAATTTTAATTTTATAAAATACACTCATATCTCTTAGAAAAGAAATTTAGAGCAATACGTCAGTGGAAATAAAATATTTTCCTCTTATCATTTAATCATGAAAATATAATTATGATCTCAAATATTAATAGGATTAGTACTACATTATTTAATTATGCATAATTATCCATAAAATGATATATTTTTAGATCATAACAAAAAATTTCATAAATTGATAGAAATGTACTCAAAATATGATATGCATATATATAGAATATTTAATGCCTTAATTTACATTAATAATCACGTAAATTCATGTATAAATTGCATGTTATCACCTATGGCGTAAGAATGTGTGAACAAAATGGTTTTATTATATTAAGGTGGATGCCACCTATGGTAATTATACTTCCAAAATTGATGTCCAAAGTGTAGAGTGAATGGTGGAAGGATGATGGTAAGATAATGGTAGTAGCAAAAAAAGAATAGAATGATCAAGGAACATTCCTTTGAATAATAATCATTTTTTTTCTTTCTTCTTTTTTTTTTATTTTTTTTCTATTTTTTTGTTGAACTCTGATTCATATGCACATAGAAACATATAAAATAAGAGCATGAGAAATAACGAGGGATTTCATGTGACAAAAGAATATGCAATCAAAACTATGGGAAATTTACCATGTAGAGAATATGAGAAGGATTTTTGTGTGGAAATAAGTTAAGAAGATTGTAGCATGAGGTGGATAAGAAGAAGAAGAGACACATGAAGAAATTTTGGACGGGAAATTTGCATGGTGGGGAGGATATGTGGAAGCAAAATAATGGGGGCATTTAAAATTGATTGAGTCATTTCGGAGGATGATTATCATGAGTGAAGCTTGCCATGCATAAAAAAATATAGTCATTAAATACGCAAATTTACGTATCAAAAAACTTTTGTTCACATTTGATTAGGCAAAGATTCACTAAACTCATGATTTACTAAACTCATGATTCACATTTGATTAGGCAACATTTGTCCACATTTTTTGATTTTTTAAACTCTTCAAATCTGATTTTTTATATTAGAAAAGTGGTGAGTCGAGGTTGAATCAATTGGGAGAAAAGTTATAAGATTGAAATCAAGATATTATTTTGGTATTTTTTTAGATTTAGAAAGTAGAGATGAACGATAACATTAAAAAGATGTATGAGGAAATGAAATAAATCGATCAAACACTTCCAAACTCCTTTCCAAACAAAGAAACATTCATAACCCTATTTTTGTCACACAACTTAAATCAGCCCCAAAAAATTCATAGAAATTGAAATGACGATCATGCCCATAAGATTTCAGCCCCTAACTCCATCAGGATCCTTGGATATCAAGCTTTTAATTTTGATGAATCTAGACCGTTGATTTGATCTTCTCTCTTCTCAAATCATGCTGGTCAATGCACTTTGGTGAACTCACGCCGGTCAAAATTTTCTAAAACTCAAAAATATTATGCTAAATGCCCTCTCTCTTCTCTTCACCTCTCTCCCCCCTTTTCTCCCTTTTCTCTCGCGATGGCAAGAACCTGTCAAAGCAGGCGCGGGTGATGGTGAGAGTGGAGAGGGCTTACGCGTGGGGACGGAATTCTTTCGTTGCACGAGGGAGAGAGAAGGGGAAGATAGGGAGGATACTATAGAGCTAGGGACGTAGAAGGTAAGAAAGAAGAGAAAGAGAAGAGGAAACACATCGGAGGAAGGAGCTTACGCGCGATGGAAGTTTTTCGTTGCATGAGAGAGAGAAAGGATGAGAGAAAGGGAGGTGCGAGAGGAGCTGAGGAGGAAAGAAAAGAATGAGAAAGAAAAGAAAGAGGGAAGTATCCTCCTCCTCCCTCTTACATGCGCACACGCGCACCCAGGAGAGAAGGGAGAGGGAGATGAGGAAAAAGCGCGGGAGAGAGAGAGAGAGAAGGGCGGAGGAGGAATTCACGGACATGCGTGAGGGAGAGAGGGAAGAGAAGAAGAAAGGAGAGAGTTGGAAGAGGAAGAAGAAGATGAATAAAAAGCTCCTCCTCTTCCTTACATGCGCACACGTGAGTGAGGAGAGGAGGAAAGTCATGCCTCTCGTGACGGATAAGAATTTCCATGAGAAAGAGAGAGAAAGAGAGAGAGCGAGCGGACGAAGGGAGAGGATGGGAAGGAATTTTCCTCCTCCTCCCCCTTACGCACGCATGCGTGTGCAGGAGAGGAGGAAGGAAGAAGAATGAGGAAAGAGAGGGAGATACTGTGCGGCTCTACTCGTGCCTCTCCTCATGACAAAAGTAGGTTCCATCGCGAGAAGATGTGAGGAGAGAGAGAGAAATAGGGGGGAATGCATGAGAACAAAATTTCTTTTCTTTTTTTAATTAATTTTCCTTATAAGAACAAAATTATATCATTTTTGAGAATTATATTCTTGAGAATAAATGTCATTGAATGCTCTTAAAATGTTGTTTATTTATGAATAATCAAGAATATTCTCTTAAACATAAAAATTATCATTTTAATCATTTTAAATCATGATAACAAGCATTTATGATTATATTTTAGAGGAAAATGGAGATAAAATGCATGATATTAATACATGAAATTTCATGTTATTAGAGCTCAAAAATAGGTATACATTAAATGGTTGCAATTGTGGAATGAGATATGATGAGTAAAGGGATAAATAGGTAAATTAATGATTACAGTTCTTTAAATTCTTTGATGGAAAGTTTGGAAATGAGGAATCCCCACCCCAAGAACGTTCGACTAAGTATGGTAGTGGATAGGAATTTTCTTGAACTTCACTTAAAATCTTTTTAATTCCAACCCTTTGATTTTTCAATTTTCTTCATAGCCTAATAGATACTCAACTCTCACAAAGTTATCCATTAAAAATAATCCCATGGTTTATCTAAATGTCATGGTATTTTAGTCACCAAATTATAATCAAGATGCTGCTAGGGTAGACCTTCAAGATTTCAGATGACAAAACTTGCAAAGAAAATTCTTGTTCATACTTGAAATCCATGGAACATATTTTTGAATCATGAAAATAGTAATTCTAAACTTTGAAATTATACTTCCCCTGATACTAGATGCATGGGCTTCAATGCATAAATATGACAAATATTATATTTTTTGGGGAAATAATTTCAAATAGAGGGGTATTTAATGCTTCAAAAGTTGAGACTTCCATGGAGTACTGCTACTGTTGGCTGCAGAAGCTTAAAGATGGTAGCTAATAGTTATCATCTAGAGGCCAAATTTGAAGTTAAACACACAAAAAAACATGAAAAGGGAAAGAAACAAAAAGAAAACAACCATAAGTGAAGTCACAGGAGGCTTATAAAATTGACAGCTTATTATGGGATGGGTTGGGTGGCTCTTCAAAGGGCATAGAAGTGGGAAGAGATGCCAAATATGCTTCTATGTACGGCGTTAAGCGTTGACCATTAACCTTGAATTGAGAGCCTACATTTGGACATGGTCTAATTGTACCATTATCAAAATCTTTTGGGTAGATATATCTTTTCACCCTCTACCAATCCATATCCTCTTTGTTGATATAAAGGAGTTGAAAATCTAGGTTTTGTAATTATTTTTATATACATCTAGCATTGGTGAACTAGAGGCAAGAGAGTAAAGAAAAGTCTTCATTTTGTGTTTGGATCATCATTTTTACTAAATTTTTTTCCTTTCGTTCCATTCTTCATGTTTTATGCAAGACACATAGCCCAAGCAAAATGTGCGGGCTCTTAAGAAAATGATCAAAATAGGAGCATTTCTAGCTTGAGATCTGGATAATGCTTCAATAAAAGTAGATTAAGAGCTTTTATTGCAACCTAGTATCTTATTTTTAATCATAAACCTTCAAGTAAATAATTTTTTTTATCTTAAATATTCTCATCTTTGAAAGGGAATTTAGATATTTTAGATCATTGCACCGCATTGCAGCACATTCATTTCACTTTTTTTCATTGGTCTCATTCATGTTCTCCATCAAGATCTTTGTATTTTGATTTGGATCTATTGATCTTCCTCTATTTGGTACATTTTTCCCTTTGTTGACTATGAGAACAAGAAACCCTAGAATTTAATATTAAAGGGAGAGTACATAAGTCCTTATATAATAGGTGAAGATGAGAGGCCCTAAATGGGCCAAGAGCTCAATACCACTATTGGACACTCTCCCTCAAGCTAGAGCATATACGTCGAACATGCCCAACTTAGTACACGTGGTGTCATAGGAGATACCAACTAGAGTCTTCGTAAAGACATCCACAAGCTGATAAGATGATGCCACATGAGGAGTAGAGATAACCCTAGACATAACCTTATCTCGGATGTAGTAGTAGTGAATCTCAATTTGCTTTGTCTGCTCATGAAAATTGGAATTGTCAGCAATGAAGATAGAGGCTTGATTATTACAATACATGTCATTGGAAAAGGAGATGAAATGCCAAGATCTTCAAGAAATGATCAAATTCATACCATCTCTTGTGCGATCTCAGTCATAGCTCAATACTCGGACTTCCCGCTGGAGCATGATACCACTTTCTATTTTTGGGATAGTCAAGTGACAAGGTTATTCCTAATGTTAGTGCAATAGCTTGTAGTACATTTACAATCTCTATTGTCACTTGCATACCTGACGTCATAGTAGGCTTGAATACGAAGATGACCATGTCATCGATTGATGAGTGCTCTCCCTGGGGCTTGCTTGATGTATGCTTGAACTTGTAGAGCTCCCTCTTAGTGAACTCCTCAAGGTTCATGCACAAATTGACTCAAAATAGTAACCACATATACAATATCGGGGCGAGTGATAGTGAGATATCATAATTTTCCCAAAAATCTCTCAAAGTGTTTAGCCTCCTCGAGGAGTGGAGACGAAGTATTTGGCAAAGTGAATCCACGAGGTCATTGAAAACACATTGATACTCGTCAAAAAATTTACCAAACTCACTGATAACATGTATATTTAACTTGAACTCTTATCATATTTAACCAATATTCATGCTTATCTTATGTAATTATGATGCATGTTATCATAGTTTTATAAATTTTCTCCTTTGATATGCCATTTTACTAAAGTCCATATTTTTGCATTATTTAGGGTTAATTATGTGTTTTATTGATGTTTGATCTTTTGCAAGGTTAAATAATTGGAAATTAACCACTTTCCTTGAGTTAATTTTGCCAATTCTTTTAATTTTCCAATGGAGAAAATTTGAGTTAAAAAGGAGTTATATAAATAAAGATATGAATTTATGAATTTTATAGATTTTTTTAGATTTTATTTTTGTTTTTTTCAGGTATTTTTGGATTTTTAAAAGCTTAAAAATTGGCAAAAGGGGGTTTAATTTCGTGAGACCTGCGAGAAGCTGACGTGGCACAACGTGGACACGTGGCAGAGCCATGCAAGCCCACGTGGACCCACGTGGATGCCTACGTGGTGCGATGAGACAATTGGGCTGGCGTTTGATGGGCTCACGGGTATAGTGGGCCCAAGTTAGATGGGCGTACTAGGCCCATGCAAGCGACACAAGTGCTTAAGGGAGTTTCCCATTATATATGCGATTTTTCTCCCCGTTTTCTTCCGTGTGGGACTAACTCCTCTCTCAGTGTTCGTAGGTGACGTGGCAGCTTGTGGTGCGTTAGATGAAATCGTAGTGATCGACGCGAGTCAATCTCGTGGACTCCAGTCCACCCGATCATAATCAAAGCATGTGCGTAATCGTGAGCCATCGATCGCGTAAGTGACATCAGACGGTCGCGAGTTCATCGCACTTGGCAAATCGTGGAGGGACACGTGGCTTCATGTGGACACTCCGATGAAGTTCTGATAACATGCAATTTCATGCATTAATGTCATGCATTTTATGCATTTATTCTTTGAAATATAATCATAAATGCATGTTATCATGATTTAAAATGATTAAATTGATAATTTCTATGTTTTAAAGGATATTCTTGATTTTTCATAATTTAGTAGCATTTTATGAGCATTTAATGATTTTGATTTATCAAGAATATAATTTTCTTTAATTATAAAATGAAATTTCTCTTTATTCCTCTCTTTCTCTTTCTCCTCTCTCCCTCTTTCTTCCCCACCTTTCCTCCTCTTCCACTCTCTGCCCAGCCTCCTCTCTATTGCGCGCGCGTGTGCCGCGCGAAAGGAGGAGGAAAATTGAATTCCTCTCCCCCTTTCTTCCTCCCTTTCACTCTCTCACTCTCTTCCCTCTTTCCCTCTTTCCCTCTCTCTCCTGTTTCTCTCTCTTCCCCTCGCTCTCTCTCTCGCGACGGAAATCCCGTCGTGAGGAGAGGCGAGAGGAAAAGCCTCCCTCTCTTCCACGTTCTCCCTCATTCTCTCTTTTCTCCTTTTCTCTCTCTCTTGCTCGCTCTGCCTCACTCGCTCTCCTTTTTTCTCTCTCTCTCTCGCGACGGAAATTTCCGTCGCGAGGAGAGACTTGTTTTTCTTTTCTCCTCTTCTTTCTCCATTTTCCTCTCCTTTTTCTCTCTCCTCTTCTTTTCCTCTCCCGTAATCTCTTCTCTCTCTCTCTCTCTCTCTCTCTTCTCTTTCTTTCTCCCTCTCCCGCGACGGAAATAATTTCCGTCGCGAGAGGAGTCTTCTCCTTCTCTCTCTATTTCTCTCTCCCTCTCCTTTCATTTCTCTTTCCTCTCCTCTCCCCCTTGCTCTCCCGCACGCGCGCGTGCGCGCGTAACAGGAGAAGTGGGAGATCTCTCCCTCTCTTCCTCTCCACTTCTTCTCTTCTCTCTTTCTTCCACCTCTCCTCTTTCTCCCGTGCTTTCTTCATCTTCTTCTCTCCTCCACCTTTCTTGCTTCTCGCTGCTCATTTCTCTCCCTCAACCACGCGCGCGGAGGAGACCTCTTCGTGCCCGTATTCTTCGCGATCAAGAGACGAGAGAAGGGAGAGGGGAGGAGAGAGGAGAGATGAGCGAGGAGAAAGGAGTGAGGAGGGAGGAGAGAGACTAATATTCTGTTTTAGTTTTTCTTGTCTTTTAGCAAAGTTTGACCGGGCGCGATGCTGAAGTTGAGCGGGTTGACCGGCGCGATCTGAGGAGATGGAAGGGCAGATCAACGGCCCGAAACACTCCAAGTTAAAATCGCAATATCTGACGATCCTGATGGAGTTAGGAGCTGAAATTTTGTGGGCATGATCATCATTTCAAGCTCCACGAATCTGCTGGGGTCGATTTAGGCTCAGAGACAAAAAAATTAGGGTTATGAATGTTTTTGTTGTATGCTTCTAGCATTGGCTAGCCAGAAGGAAAGAAAGCAACGATGGATCATTCATCATATGTTGAACTTCATTCTCAGTGAGTTTCTTCCCTCTTCTATTCATTCTTCATGTTGGATGCAAGACGCCAAGTCCGGGCGAAATATACGGCTCTCGAAGGTATGTTTTGATAAGGGAGCATCACTGGATAGTATTTTCATCACGCATCTTAGATTAGAACTATCTTCTATCCATTTCTTCTCTTTTCATCATCTGTTTATCAATATTTCTCATTGAAAAACCCTAAAAATCACTTTTCTACCATGGATAAAGGGTTTCCAATATCTGAAAAGATTTTGGAAGCACTTGTTCGGTTCATTTCATCTCCACTCACATTTTCTTCCTTTCATCGATCATTTCCGCTTTCTAAATCTAAAAATACCAAAAAATAGCTTCTGATTTCAATCTTTTAACCTTCCTCTCTGTGGATTCGACCTTGACTTGCCACTGTTCTAATTTAAAAATCAGTTTCGAAGAGTTGAGTATAAATTTTGTTTGATACGTAAAATCGCGCATTCAACGACCGCATTTTTATGCCTATCAAGTTTGAACGACGAATCTTAAGGAGGAGGTGGGCCCGCGTCATGGGAACGTGCCCACTAATCACGCGCAACGTGGACGCAACGGGACCATCCAATTGTCATTCAGCGAATCGGACAGCCCCCGATTTTTCGTAATGATTTTTCTATAAATAGATGTTCTTCTTTACTTTAAACTTAACTTTTGATTGAAACGAAAAGAAATTAAGCATTTTTGAAGAAAAATCTTAAGTTCTTCATGATTCCGCTGCATTCTAGACTCAATTGCGATCATATTGAGGTAGGACTGATCACAAATCATTGCAAGAAATGATCAGATTTGCCCCTTGGATGCCGAACGCACGTTGAAGAAGAAACCAGAGAAATACTCTTCAATCGAAATGATTTGAAGCCTAATCTTCACGTCGGTTGGGTTATTAGTTGAATTCCTTCATAATCCTTGCAATTTATGTACTTTAGATTAGATTTAGATAGATAATTAGAGTTTAGAAATAAGAAATCGCAGATTTTTGAACAAAGATTTCTCCCGATCTTAAGTCCAAAATTATTTGATTTTGGTTTCATTGAATTCCTTGTTCCATCAGCTTTATGTGGACATCTGATTCATAAAATTTCATCAACATTTGACATTTCAATGTTACATTTGACCAATTACTGTTCATTTTCAATCCGAATTTGGGCGTTGACTTTTGAGAGCAATTACTCATAAAATATAAAGTGAAATTTGATACTTTTGGTCTCTGTGGAATCCTTTGGGGTAATCTTTCTACTTATACATGAATTGCAAGATTTGAATATCAGTTGGTTAGTCAATTTCATGATTTTGACGGAGATCTTCGTTTTTGGATTTTCTGATTATTGATTTTCAATAAATCATAATAAATCTAATTCTTCTCTAAAAATCACATATTTTATATCATAATTCTCTATTTTCTCTCTAGTTTCTGAAAAATATAATTTTTGTAATATTTTACCACCTTTTTTTCTCTGATTTTATAGAAAGTCAACGTTTGGTCAAAGTCAACGCGTTGAGCTTGACTTTTGAATTTTCTTTTTTAAATATTTTCTTAAATTCTTAAAATATCTTCTCTTATATAATAATATTCATTCCATTTATAATCTATCATTTTCCAATCTTAAAAACCCTAATTAGACTTAAGTTTGAGCAAGTCAACTCTTCGATAAAAAGTCAATCTTGTGCTTTATGGTTCGACCAGATCTTTTCACTGTAGTTGACTTTTTATATTTAGATTATTGTGAGTTCAGAATTATAAAATTGACAATCGTGTGTTTTCAACGACCGCACTAAATCATTACCGTCACTCACCAATTTTGAAGATTAATCATGAATTAAGGAGTATAGTGGTGAATACGGGTCGAATCCGCGGAGAGTTCAGGTATTTTTTAAGAAATCTTTGAACTTTGATCAAATCGAACAATGAAATCCATGAAATTAAGAAATTGAATCCACGAAATTAAAATCATAGAATTTAGATCATGATTTGCAAAGAATTTGACAAACAAAGTTTAGAGAGAAATTCAGATTGCGAACAGAGAGAAAACCAAAATTAAAAAGTCAATGATTTGAAATTGAAATTTAATGTTATAGAAATAAAGATTAGGACAAAAACATGATTTCTAACCTAAGATAGCACTCTAAGTGATCCAATTTCCTGCCGGATCAAAGGGTTTTCATTATGCAAATTCATAAACGATTGTTGATGTTCAAGAATCGATTTCCCGCTATTCTCTCAATGAAATCTCACTTTCAAACACTCCTCCGATGTGGAAATGAGTTTAGAAACGAAGGGAAGCAAGAGATCCAAGGATTGTGGTGTCTAGGTAATTTGATTACTCAAAAAACCCAATAATGATTTACATCTTCATAGAACATGTCAATTTATAGGGAGATTGGGGCATAACCGCCGGATCAGCATTTAATCTTCGATCAATGGCTCTGGTTAAACGTATATGTGTAAATCATTTAAATCGCGTGCGTTGCATTAGAGATCGACTACTGAGATCTCGCCACGTCGTGCGTGAAGAAGTAACGCCAGAAAACTCCCGCCGTCTGATCTTGATCTAACGCTGTGAATGCGTTTTGAGCGGTTTTAATCTCAGCCCTTATAACTCCTTAGATGAACGGCTGAGATTAAATCATTTTAAAATGATTCAACGAGGAACCAAAGTGGCGCCACGTACCCTCGACTTAAGTAAAGATCGACGGTTTTCATTTAACGCGCGAATCGGACGCTCCACACGACGGCACATCACGTGCAAATATGAAAACAAAAAAAAGTCCCACATGACAAAAAATCAAGTGAATGCACGAGTATATAACTAGTGTGTTCATAATGAGATAGTGAAAATCTTGAAAAGGGTACTATCTCATTATTCATACACACAGGTTCACATGTACACGTGTGTGACACGTGGCGTTCTCATACGCCGTCACGTGGTGCCATAATTTTTTCTGCACCACGTCAGCTGCCATGTCAGCACACAATATAAAAATTATTTTTTATTCATTTTAATTCAAAATAAATCTCATTAAATTCATAAAAAAATTTAGAAAAATTTGAGAAAAATCCCTGAAAATTGGACAGTTCATAACTTTCAAAATACAACTCCAAATTAATATAAATTTGCTCGTTTGATAAAAAATTAAATTATCTATCATTTTAAAAAGTCAAATTTAATAAACAACAAGAGAATAAATTTGTATTTAAAAAATGCACTCATTTCTCTTAGAAATTAAAACTTAGAAAATTAAATGAGTATATAAAAAAGTATTTTCTTTTTATATTTAACATTGAAACCCAGTTTTAATCTCAAATATAGATGAGAATTATCTACTCTGAAATATATTCTTTAAAAATGCAGAATTATCCCTAAAATAGTGCATTTTGAGTCTATAACTTAAAATTGCATGAAATGACAGATATGCTTTCAAAGTGCGATAACATGCATAAAAATAGAATGCTTTATGTCTTAATTTGCATTAATAATCACATAATTGCATGTTTAAATTGCATGTTATGAGTATCCCATAACTATGGGCGAGCTTCCATGGGTGAGGTCTCTAACTTGCACCCAAGAAGTTCCGTTTCCTTCAGCATGTTAAGGGCATACTTCTACTAGGTCAAAGCGAGCTTCCCATCTTGATGAGAAAACTCAGTCCCAAGAAAGTATCTAGGACTCCCCGAGTCATGAATGTTGGGGTCTTGCTATAAATAAGTATTGATAGCAAGAATACGAGTGCCATCATTCCCAATCTGAAGAATATCATCAATGTAGACTACAAGAATGACAAGACTACCCTTAGTCTTCTTTGCGAGCATGATGTGATCGATCACACATGATGTGAAGCCAAAGGTAGAGAGAAGACCACTGAACTTTGCAAACCAAGCATGTGGACTGAGCTTGAATCCATATATACCTTATCGCAAGAAACACACTTTGGATGACTCCCCCTGAGCAACATACCCATGAGGTTACTCTATTAAGACCTACTCCTTGAGATTACCATATAGAAAGGCATTGGAAACATCTGATTGGTGGAGAGACCAAGCCTGATTAATGACAAGAGAGAGGAGTAGGTGGATAGAGTTGAGATGAACGACTCAAAGGAATCTCTTGGTATAGTCAATGCCATATGCTTGAGTGAACCCATGAGCAACCAAATGAGCCTTGTGGCATGTAATGGTACCATCATAATGATATTTGACAATCAAGACCATTTGCACGTGACAATGTTGGCATCTACTAGACAGGGAGCCAAGGTCCAAGTCCCTTGAGAAACCAAGGCCTCCACCTTGGAGTCCATTGTCACTTTCTATTCAGGTACCTATTCTACCTCAACATGTGACCGTGGAATTGACTCAGAGGCTACATAAAGGGCAAAGGCATGAAAGGATGGAGAGGGATGGGAAGTACAAGTGCGTGTACTCGTGCGAAGGGAGATGGGAAAGTGAAGATCATCAAGAGGGGCCTGGGAAATGATGCGTGGGGATGGAGAGGTTTCGGTGGAATGGGGGGATAGGGGATGTGTATCTAGAATGGAGGAGATGGGTAGAACCGAGGAAACATGAGGAGAAGGAGATGAGAGAGAGAATGGAGGAGAAGAACTAAAGGATGGGGATTGGCAATGACCACCAAGGCAGAGGAGATGCAACTGTGGGACTCGGAGAAAGAGAGGGAGAAGAGAAGAGTCCTCTTGGAAGGTGATATCGACAAAAGTCACATAGGAATGGGTGTCAAAAAAGTACACCGATAGCCCTTATGTATCCTAGAGTAGCTAGTAAACACGCTTTAGAGAGCACGAGGGGTGAGTTTAGAGAAGGAAGGTGAGTAATCTTGGACAAAAGTAGTACATCTAAAGACCCAAGGAAGGAGGGAGAAGAGATGCGAGGTGGGTAAGAAATAGTGAAGGGGAATAGTGCCACAAAGGGGAGCAGAGGGAAGCCAATTTCATAGATTGGTGGTGATGGAGGACCATGCCGTGATCAGGGCGACAGCACGTGCCGAGCCGGACGGCGCGCGAGTACTACCGCGCCGGAGCACCCGAGCCGATGCCCAGGACCCCGGCTTCAAGTACACCGCTTGATGAGATCCTCCCGGCGAGTTTTCCCCGTTCCTTGCTTTATTTGTTTCGTGAGACTATTCGTGTGTGTGGGAGGGTTTCCCCCGTGTTTTGGGCCCTCCCTAGAACTTATGGACCGGTTGTAGGCCCTTTAGAGGGGTTTTAGCCTATTTTTGGGCCAAAACCCCTTAGAATTACGGGATTGCCCTTAGGGCAACCCGTCTCTTTCTCTCTCCTATATAAGGAAGAGAGGAGAGAATACCGTGAGACGTTTTTTGGATGAAGTAAAGGAAGAAGGATGTTTTGATGTGACCTCCCCATGCGAACATGAGAGAGGTTCAGGAAATCCCGAGCTAGGATTTCCATGGAAGGGAAGAGAGAGGAGGGAACGCCCTGAGGTCGCCGCCGTCTCGTAGCGCCGCCGCCGCCGTTTCCGCCGCCGTCGCGCCCGAACGACCGCCGCCCACGTCGAGTTCTCCCGAGTCGCCGCCCGCCGGACCCGGCCCGAAGCCGCCGCCGATCTTCCCGCCGTCGCGCCGCCCTGCTGTGCCGCCGACAGATCGACCGCCGCCCCAGCACCGTCGCCCCTGGACGCCGCTGCACGGACCGCCGCCGCGCCCTCTAGGTCACGACAGACCCGCCAGGTGCGACCTCCACGCCGCCGGATCGTGCAGGTCGCCACCGCCTTGGTGCCCATCGCCAGCTGCTCGCCGACCCAGTCCACCGCCTCAGTCCGCCGGGTAGAACTGCCGCCGGACAGAGCCGCCACCGGGCCGAGCCGCCGACGTCCGAACGATCGCCGCCGCCGCTGCTCCTACGCGCCGCCGGAGCCGGATCGATCACAGACGCCGCCCGTCGAGCCGCCGCTAGAGTAATCCTGCCTTTGGTTTCAGATTCTTCCGACGCCGACGAGCTGCCGTCGTCCGGGTCGTGACGTTGCTCGCCGCCGCCAGTTCGATCGCTCGCGATCACCGTGTTCTTAGCGTCGATTGACAGGTCTGCCACTTCGGCCCTGATACTCGGGTCACCCGACGCACTTGCTGATCGAGGGATCCCGCTACTAGGATCCTCTTCGCCCTCTAGATAGTGTCGTGATATCCTCGTGTGTTTTTCCTCACGGCGGACAGCCTTTCCCACTTGCAGGTTGGTGCTGCCCGCGTGCGAGAGTGCTTCGGGTCACTGCGATCTTCGGATCACGACGCCGCCCTCGATCTAGTATTATCACCTTCCCCAGTGCTGAAGGCGCTCGCTCCACCGCCGGGGACTAGCTTCTTAGGTACCTCTCGTTTGCCCGGGTTGGGTCGGGTTTGTTTCTCGGTTTCGTTCGAGTTTTCACAGTCGTCGTACGGGTGCGGATCACTCCGGTCGTGGAATCCCACCGTAGTCGTCAGTAGTCGATCTAACGGAACGTGGGAAGGTCGATCCATTGAGCAGCGCTTGGAGAGCTTTCCGGACGTCACCCTAGGTCAGCTGCCGCTCCCTGTGCTTCTCGTTATTTCAAAAACTCGCATCACTAGCATTTTTCACACATCTTAGTCGTAGCTAGTCCAGATCCTTGTGTTGTAACACGAGCCGTCGATCCCGGCATCTATCGTGTTACATCAGGTGGCATTCATGAGAATGTCGGACCAAGGATTAGATGGGACATATATCTCAATCAATAGAGTGCGAGAGATATCAAGGAATTGATGGTGTTTTTGCTTTGCGACACCATTTTTTGCGAGGTGTGAGAACAAGTGGTCTGGTGAAGAATATCACAATCAGTGCAAAAGGTACATAGAGAGGTTTGGATAGACTCTTTAGTGTTATTGCTAAACAGAATCTTTGACATAGTAGAGTAATGAGTGATAACCTACATGATGAAGTGGGTGGCTGATAACATGCTAATTAGACATGATAATACATGATTATTGATGCATATTAAGGCATAAATGATCCCATTCCTATGCATGTTCTCATATTTATGAGTATTTATCTATCATTCTATGAAAAAGTCATTATAATCTCAAAATACTTTAAATTAGGGTTAAATATGATGAATTAAAGATAAATAATTTTATAACCCATCTTTACTTGAGATTAAAAGTGTTTTTAAAGTTAAAGTAATGAGAGAAATCATTTAATAAATATTTACTTAATTTTATAAAGTTAAAATCTTTAAGAAATAAATGTATTTTTGAAACAGAAATTAAACCTCTCATTATTTATTCAATTTGCCTTGTAATAATGATAGATAATTAAATTTTGGATCACATTAAAGAAATTTGGATTAATTTGGAGTTATATTTTGAAAGTTATGAATTTTCTAATTTTTAGGGATTTTTCCGGATTTTTTCTGAATTGATTTTCGAGTTTAAATCGTTGAAAACAATTAAAAAATAAATAAAAAGGGGTTTAGTTTTCGTGCGAGACCCATGTGGATGCGACATGGCACACAAGGCCATGTGGCAGAGCCACACGAACCCACGCGAACGCATGCATGGCGCGGAGGTGACACGTGTGTGCATATTTATATTTACTCGTAATATAGGGTTATAGTACATATAAGAATCCGTTAGTCGGATTTAAGCGAACGCTTATGTCTATCGCACCTTTTAAACCCGGCATCTCTCTTTTATTTTTACCGTGTGGAACTATGTTCCACTTTTCTTTTTAATTTCAGGCGACGTGGATTAATGCGAGGCGTTGGATCAAAGGCGCGTGGAATATCGCGCGTGGACGCAGAGTCCATCTGATCACCAATCACGCACGTGGCTTTATGGGGGAGTAAGTGAAATGATCTCGACCGTCCATCAAGGAGTTATAACGGTCGAGATTAATTCACGATGAAACGCATCAGGAGCATCGGATTGCGATCCAACATCGGCGGTATCACACGTTTTATAACGCATATCGACGTGGCTTCATCTAAGTGCTCCATCAGAAATCGAACGATCGTGACTTAATCATAATGGTTCGTTTCATCAGAATCGTCGATTAAATCCGATCGGACGGTTACGCCCAAATACAGTATAAATAGAGATGTTCTTCCGATTTGTAAACCATTCGAGAGCAATTCAATACAATTGATCTATTTAGACACCCACTCTCTTGAATCTCTCGATCTTATCTTCTTCTAGAGTCAATTCCGCGTTCACGGAGGGCTTAAGATGGAGATTTGGCCGAAAGACGAGGATGAAATCGACGCTTGAACTCCGCGATCACGATTTTTTAGATTTTTTATGAACAGCATTAATCCCACGATTAATTGGGTTAATCTGATTGTAATCTTGAGTTATCTTTCCAGTTTTATTTCATTATGAACTTTATTAGCCCGCACGTGTTTAAGCGGGCCTTTGCATATCTCTTCTCTCCCCTTTAGGCTTTCGGGTGGGCTCTTCCCCTTTTCGGGATCCCAATCGTTAAGCCCTTCTCTTTGTGGACCCTTTTCTATGTTTCTATGATTATGTTAGGTGTGGGTTGTGGGCCTCAAGTGGGCCCTTTCCTCTCTCGGCCCACTATGGGCTCTATAAGAGGGGAAGGGACCCCCCCCACAAACCCTAGCCGTCATTTGAAGAAAAAGGAGTGTTCCTCTCTCAAGTGGCTGCTCAAGGAAGATCAAGGAAGGAGACCAACCGCCGCCTCCGCCGCCGCCACCGCCGCCGCACCACCACGTGCCGCCGCCGTGCCCGCCGCCGAGGCCGCCGCGAGCCGCCGCCTCCCTTGCCTTGGTCGCTATATACCAGCGTGCTGCCTTCCCTGCCGCCACCGCCGCCACCGCCGCCACCGCCGACGCCTCAGGCCGCCGCCGTCGCTGCCGCCGCCGCCGGAACGCAGCACCGCCATCCCCTCCGATCATCCCCTCCACGGACCTCTCCTTTCGAACTCATTCCCCACATTTTGATCCCTCCATCAACCCCTTCCTCCACCTCCGTCCGCATACATCTCGCGCTAGTCCTACCTTCCAACCCCTCAAATTCCGATCCGTCCTCTCCATCTGGACGCTGCAATTTCCTCCTTCCCCTCCCTGCATTTCCGATCTTGTTCTTCCGATTTCCCGGAATGTCCTCTCTCCCCATCTCCGCGACCTCCTTTCCTCCCCTCATTTTATCACCTCGTCGCCCCGCGAGCATCCGCCCAGTTTCCCCCCGATTTTCGGAACGAAAACCGTCCGAATTCCTTCGCAAAGTCATCCTGTTGACAATTCAACTTCCCCCGTTTCCCCCAATTCCAACTCTTCCCGATCTCACCCCTCGACGACCCTCCATCATACGCCGACGCATCCCTATTCCCCCCCTACATAACAGCACCCCGTCGCCACTTTCCTACGATTCTGACCTCGCGGAACGCAACCCTACCCGGACGTCCCTCCGCCGGAATTTCCGGCTTCGTCGTCCTCGTCGGCATCGTCCCGCTCGGCGATTCCGCTGACTCCTCCAACCCACCTGTCCGCCCGATCCAATTCTCCGCACGTCCCTACCCTCCCCACAAACCTCGATCAGAATTTTCCCCATTACCCACCTTCCCGGATTTCCCGTCACTCCCCAGACTCCACGCCGTGAATCCTGTCCGCGTTTATCAATTCACCCGATTCCTCCCTGACGAAATATTTTACGCAGTCGCTGCGAAATCGTGGCCGCCCTTGCCGATTTTCCTCCTGCTGCCTACCTCCGCGATCATCCTTCTGTGCATCCGCCGACGGTTCTATCACTCCCGGCTGTCCCACATCGCCTCCTCGCTCGCGGCTCCTGCCCGCCTAACGAGACATTCCCCTCAGGTTGCTGACGGAGGACGAACATTCCCACCTCGCCTAGGGAAACGTGACATCACCAACTTGAGGTGACGGTCCCTGTGGCCTGCGAGACGTTCCCAGCTGCAACTGTCCACGTCGTAGCTGTCACATCGACCACGAGCGTTTACCCTCACCTCGGCGCCTGTTGACCACCGTCGGTATCTCGTGACTTCTGTTCGACCGCATCTGCCGTCCGCTCGCGTCACGCACGAACGATCTCCCCCGCCACGACCGACCGGGCTCGTGCCCCGCAGGTTAGGCACACATTCCCCTTTACTTTCGTCAAGTCTATATTTCCTTCAGTGTTTCCCGCACCATCTCCGCTGCCATTGGGATTTAGTATAGGCGAGTGTTTAGACGACTTTATAGGGTCTTTCCGTGGTCCAACCCCTCGGGTTGACGGTCGAGCTCCTCTCGACGACTCACGGCTCATCGTCCTCGAGGACGTGGATCGGAAGGCCTCACGGGCGGACTCTACTCGGCACACCCCAGGAGCTACGGAGGCGACGCCCGAGTCGGCATTCTGCTTGGTTACTTCATTAGTATATTTCATCATATTAGATCCCCCTAGTCCTTCCCTATCTTCGCGGTGTTAGGCCGGTTTCGCACCCGGTCCTGCATCAGAAGGTGTACCAGTCATGACTCAAAGAGCAACATAGAAAATGGTAGTAAGGCTAGGAACACTATCACTAGAGAGAAGAGAACCCCTAATTTGAGATGTGATGGAGGGACGAAGCCCACTGAGATAGATGTCAGCATAGAGCTCCTGATAAGAACATGAAATGTAGTTATAACCACCCATTTATTGCTCTTATTTAACTTCATTAAACTCTGAATACACCATCTCCTCTACTTTTTCATCACTTGATGTTGTAGACTATTAGTGCATCAAAAAGAGTTTATTCTACATGCCTTTTGTTTTTCTAATTTTCAGGAACTATACAAGAGGAAGAATAGCAAGATCCTCCAAAATAGAAGGTTTAAAAGGCATAATGGGCTGTCCAAAGCAAGAAGATGTGAGCCCAGTCAAAGGAAATGGGAACCAGCCGAAGGCGAGACTCGGGAGAATAAAAGAAGAAAAAGCCCTCTCTCGGGACTCTCCTCTCCGTCCTCTCTTTGCTGCTTCTTCTTCGTTTTTCTTTCTGCTGTTCTCTCTATCTCCTAGGTTTAGAATTTCTTCGGCATCCTCCTCAAAATTGTTGTTTAAGATTCAGAAATAGTTGTTTAGAAAAATCTTGGTTGTTATTGTTGTTTTCTTTTCAATCCCTTGTAATCTTTTCTTCCTCCCCCGCTCAACCTCTCTCGCGTCCTCTCTCCCACATTTTTTTCCCTTTTGATCCTTCTATCTTCCTGGAAGTCTCTCTCTCTTCCCCCGATCTTTTGTTTCTTTCTCTTTCCTCAAAATCCAACTATTTCTCTTCCAAATTCTACCGCTCTTAGTTTCAATCTCTGAATTCATTCTTCCTCTCCCCCCTCATCGCGCTCCTGATCTCTCTCTCTCATTCCTGCAATTTTCTCTTCCTTCCCATTCTTCCCATTCCTCATGTTCGTCCTCTCGGTTCTGTCCCGTTTCTCCGCTAAATCTCTTTCTCACAACCATTTTTTTCCTCTCTCCCCAGTCTTCCATGTTTCCTCTCTATCTCCGATTTTATGTCCCTCAAATTTCTCTCTTCCGATCGTCCTTCTCTCCCTCTTTCTTCTGATTTTTTTCTTTTCGGTTCCTCTCTTGCTCTCCCCTCATTCTCTCGCTCTCACTCTTCCGATTTCCTCTTTCTCTTTCAATTTTCTAATTCTCCTCTCTTCCGCCACATCTTCCTATCTCTCTCTTTTATTTCCTCTCTTAATCTCTCTCGCGATCTCATTTTTTTCTCCGGATATCCCCCGCACGCACTCTCTCTCTTCCTCCTTCTCTCTCCGATTTCCTCTTCCCCCCCATCTCGTATCCTCTCCATTTTTCTCTCTCGCCTGCTTTCCTTTCTTTCGTTACAATTTCTTTTCCGAAGTCGTCTCTCCGTCCATTTTCTGAAGTTGTCTTTACTCCTGGTATTCTGTTCCCGTTGGTAGTTTTCTCCTTCCCCCTTTTCCATTTATTCCTCTCGTCCCTTCTAATTTCCTCTTAATCGCGTCTCTTCCCTGAATTCTCTTTTTTTCATTTGGATCTCAATCGCGTTCTTCCTCTTAACCAATCATGTTCTTCCTCTTAACCACTCGTCTCCTCCCTCTTAATCGCGTTCTTTATTTCTCTCTCTCTCTCTCTTTTCTCTCCCTCTCTCTACCAATTTATCTTATAATCTTCTTCCCTTTCTTCGAAAATCTCTCTAACTCTCTCTAAATCTTTCCCTCAAAACCTTCTTTTTATCTCTTTTTGGTTTTCCATCTCTTTCTTCCTCAAAGCTTCTCCTCCCTTCCTCTCTCTCCTTAACTCACACTCTTTCCTTCTCTCATTAAACTCCTCCTTACCCATTTTACCTCTCATTTCCCTTTCTCTTTCCTTTTTTTTTACCGTTATTACATCTCCTATTACGTCATTCTTCATGAGCTTTATCCTAGTTTTAATATCCCTTGCTTTGCACGTACTTTAATTACTCTCCCAATTGATATATCCAAGTAATCTAGATCATTCTCCTTTCTTTCCACCTAGATTGACATTCTCTCGCCCTAAAGTCCTTGTGCATTGACCTAGGAAACCTATAAATCTCACTTATCCCAATTGCTTCATAGTTTCCTAGTTATAAATAGTAAGTTTGTGGGGCTTAAACACACGACGACTTTGAGCTCAACAAATTTTGGCACCGTTACCGGGGATTTTAGGTGCATGAAATATCAAAATTCTTTTTCTCTTTTTTTCTGTTCTCTTCTCTATTTAATTTCAAGTTAAAAAAAATCAGAAAGGTCAGCAATATTGAAGGAAAAGGTCAGTGAGCTCCAATCCATCGTGAAGATCACAATCAAGAGGTAAGCCTAAACTTTGTGCATGCATGGTAGAAGATCATTAAAGCCTAAATTTTTTTTATCTAGGTCAGCATTCCCATTCCAAGGCCAAGTATCCCATTATGAATCCTCAAGACCAACCCAAACCTTTGGTTCAACCTAAACTCCTAAAAGATTACTTGAATCCTTCAATCAGAGTTGAACTATTTGATAAACCTTCTTGTAGCCATGATATCAAACCAGGAATTTTCCAATTCCTCCCGAACTTTTATGGAAATATTAATGAGGATCCCTATGATCATTTACAAGAGTTCCACAAGATTTTTGCCACTATTAAAGATGCTAATGATGCTCTTAGGTTAGCCCTCTTTCCATTTTCTTTGAAAGGAGAAGCCATCTATTGGTTCTCAAATTTAGAAGTCACTACTTGTACTAACCTTTTCAATGATTTCATTATCAAGTTCTATTCTCATGGGAAAACTAATATGATGAGGAATTTGATTATGAGTTGTTCACATAATGGCAATGAACAATTACATGAATCGTGGAGTAGATATCAAAGTCTTTTAAGGAAATGCCCTCATCATGGTTTCTCCCGTTGTCAGTTAGTCCACTAATTTTATGAGGGAATGGATTACCAAAATAAACAAATCATAGATGCTTCTTGTGGAGGTTCTACAACAAGTAAAAGTGAAGATCAAGCATATAGAATTCTTGAGGAGTTAAGTCAAAACTCTTTTAATTATATTACTTCTTCCACATATGATAGAGCTAATGTCGCCTTCAAGAAAGAGGGAATATATGAATTAGTGAGACATGCTGATACATAATTAACGGATGAGGTTAGTGAGATTAGTAAGAAATTAGAGAAACTCTTATCAGCCCAAACACCTAATCCCTCTTCGAAAAATTCTGTATGTTCCTTTTGCTCTAGTCAAGATCATAATGAGGCTCAATGTGTAGGTTTTATGAATATGTAGAAAGAAGTTAATGCCTTTTCCCAACCCTATCCTCATAATCCTAGCTGGAATCCACCAATTCATTCATGGAAAAATCATTCCAACCAAGTGGCTACATTTCCTAGGTCCAACTTAAACTCTCAAAACCTTCCAATTCCACATTATCCCAAACCTTCGTGCATCTCAACATCCTCCTCATATACAAAACCCTCACATGATGACAAATTCTCATAGCCCTCCTAATTTTCAAAGTCCACAAATTTCTCAGCTGTCCTCAATTCAAAACCCTCCAATTATACAACATGTCCCGCTTGGATCTCATCCTCATATGGATCCAACTATCCAAACCTTGAAAGAACAACTAGCCAATCAACAACAAACTCTAGCACAAATGATGTCCCAAATACAAGCTCAAAATCAAATCATTCAAAAACAAGGAAAATTGTTTCAAAATTAACTCTCTCAATTGTGTAAGGGTTTATCTCAAGGACAAAGTGCAGAATCAAATCCTAGGGGTCAACTACCAAGCCAACCCATATCCAATCCTAAGCATAACCCACCAAGTTTTACTCCCCTTCCTAATGCTTCCATGGTTCATACCCAAGAAAGCCCAAGTCAAGGTCCTCAAATAGAGGAATTTAAGGAAATCACTAGATTGAACCAGCCCAAAAGAGTACTTCCTAGGTTGGGAAATAAGGAGGAGAAAGGGGACAGTAATGCAAAAAGAAAAGGAAAAGGGTAAACAGAAAATTACATTGGAGGAAGATTCTTTTAGGGATAAGGATGATTCAATGAAGGAAAAAGAAGAGTTGCAATGGAATGAAACATCAAATAAACTTGTAGAATCTAAGTACGATCCACTCGTACCCTTTCCTACAGCCCTCATCCCTAAGCTTAAACCAAAAAAATCATCGTGCAACAACAAGAAAGAAGCTAGAACCATAACTCTATCAGCTGAGGTGAGTGCTTTCATTCAAACACACTTCCAAGAAAGCAAAAGGATCCCAGTAGCCTGCTTGTTTCATGTAGCATTGGAAACCTTATTTTTAGAAAAGCATTATTAGATCTTGGGGCTAGTGTTAATATTTTTCCCACTCATCTATTTCAAAAGCTGAAATTAGGGAATTTGGAACCCATGTCCATTGTTTTATCTTTTGGAGATAAATCATTAAGGTGTCCTAGAGGCATGGTAGAAGATGTAATTGTGAAGGTAGAAGGTTGTTGTTTTCCAGTTGATTTTCTTGTGCTAGATATGACCTCACCAAAGAATCTCAATGATTCCACCATCATCCTAGGCCGTTGATAACATGCATTTATAACTTGAATTCTTATCCTAATTAACTCATATTCATGCTTATTTTATGTGAAAATAATGCATGTTATCATACTTTTTAGGAATTTTCTCCATTGGCATGTCATTTCACTAAAGTTGATATTTATGCATAAATTAGGGATAATTTCATGCTTAATAGATGATTAATCTTTTGTTAAGTTTAAATTTATAGAAGTTAATCTCTGTTATTGAATAATTTTTGACTTTAGTAAATGTTTGGAAGGATAATTTCAGGATGAATTTATGATTTAGAATGTTTAATGAGAAATGATTTAAGTAAATTCTAATTCATCTTGATTTCTTCTTTCAAAATATATTTTAAATGACATGATATTAAAAATAAAAGAATTTGTGATCCAATGGAGAAATTTGGATTAAAAAGGAGTTGTATATTTTAAATTATGAATTTCTAAAGTTTTATGCCTTTTTCTGATTTTTTATTTGATTTTTATTTATATTTTCTTTACTAAAATCGCGAAAAAGGGAATTACTTACCTGCATATGCTGACGTGGTGAGCGGGTCCGACGGCGAGCTGACACGTGGCGCGCGGGACCACCGCAGGGGTGCGACGCGGCGCTGAGGCCACGTGGTAGAGCCACAGGTGGCCCGTGCGGGGCGCAGGTGGCCTTCAGGGCGCGGACACGCGGCAAGTGGCCACGCGACCACGCGGGTCCACGTGGGCGCCCGTGTGGGGCGCCATGTGGCAGGTAGGGTTGGCATATGGAGGGCCCACAGGTATAGTGGGGCCCTGGTAAGAGAGTGGGGACGGTAACGCAATTAGTTGATAATTGTGCCCCCCTATTTAAGCGCGTCTTTTCCCAATATTTTCTCCGTGTGGGACTATGTCCCACACGTTTCTATCTTGTTGCACGTGACGTGGCCACATCAGAGCAATCGGAGATCAACGCAAAGGCGTCGATCGTGTGGAACGGAGTCCACACGATCTTCATCAAAGCACGTGCTGCAAAAAGGGTTAAGTGAGATGTTGGATGGGCGACACGTGGCATCTTCAGGAGCGTCCGATCGGCATCGCAGTTTGATCAGGGGTTCATCGGGTGTGGATTCATCGGACGGTCGTGATCTTCATCGCGATCAGACGGCTACGATGAGATCTGATCGTAGCTCACCGTGGAGACGCATCTATCTCTTCGTGGAAACTTGGAAGCATCGCGAGCATCCGATGTTCATCGGACGGGTGAAATCAGCGGCGATTGGCAGCAGATTGTGCAGACCACAATGATCGTGCGGATCACGATCGGCAGTGGATTTCCATCACGTGGATGGCAATGGATCGTGCGGACCACGATGATCGAACGGATCACGATCGTGCGGATCTCCATCATGCGGACATCACAATGATCCTCATCGCACGGACCATGATCGTGCATCAATCCAAGCGTGATCGTGCGATCGGGACTATCCGACTTACCTGGATCTTCATCGGACGGCAGCAGACACGCTGGACCAACGATCGTGGCTCACGATCTCGGTTTGATTGTGGCCCGACCGCCCCGCGATCGAGGCTGATTTACCATGAGATTGAGGCCACGATCGTCACCAACTGAGCAAGCCAGTCCCGCGACCGATTGTGGCCATCAATCCGCCCCCACGATCGCATCAAACGGCCTGAAAATCGGGCCAAGAATTTCTCTTTAAAAGCATATATTTCCCTTCTTTGTTCTTCAACTTTTGATCGATTCGTGAAGAAATTAAGCGAATTTCGAGGAAGGTCTTAAGTTTTCGTGATCCTCTGCTTCCAAGTGTGTAGAGACGTATCCATTGAAGCATGATAATCACAATTTCATCTCTTGATTTCATCAAATTTTCCCCTTGAATTCCGAACGTCCACGAGGAAGAATCCGAGCAAATTCGCTTCAGTCCACGAGAATTGAGGCCCCATTCTTGTGGCAATCGGGTTAGTAGTGAGATTTGATCGATTATCAAGAGGTAATTTGAGTTTTTATTAGATTTTGAAGTTTAATTTTACAAATTAGTTCATAGTGTTCTTCATTTTTCCTAATTTTTAGTCTGAAAAATTGCTGATTTTGAAAATAGGATATCTCTCTGATTATAATTCAAAATCACTTGATTTTGGTTTTTTTGGATTCTTGTTTTCATCAGCTTAACGTGGATAGCAAATTGAGTGAATTCCGAGTTCATTTGACCCTTCAATTTGACGTTTGACCGAGGACTGTTCATCTTTCATCAGAAGTTAAACGTTGACTTTCAAGGTCAATTACTTTCAATTTGTAAGTCAGAATTCGATAATTTTAGTCTCTTTATATTCCTTCGGTTCTTAGCTTTCCTTTGACATATAAATTGTAAGATTTGGATTTTATTTGATTGGTCTATTTGAAGATTTCCTCTAAGGTGTTCATTTCGGGGGTTTTTCTGATATTTGATTTTCAATAATTCATAGTAAATCAATTTCTTATCCAAAAATGACGAATCATAGTTTATTGATGCATATCAGGTACGATACTAGGATGACAGATGTAGGTGTTAATAAATGCATTGTCTGGAGCAAAGCAACAGATGACATTGGCAATGTTGATAGCAAGAAGACTTGACAGCGGTGACAGCTATAGATAATGATGGAGAGGAGGTTGTGCCAAAGTGGGAGGAGGTGGCGTGCCTGGACCAATAAGTGTTATTGGGTTGATAGAGTCATTAACTGGCGAGATATATCGACCTAGAGGGTCACACACATAAGGTCAATGGACGTCGGTGGATATAGACATAATAATAAGGGTTTTTGTGAAAAGTTCACATTCCCAAAGTCTATAAATAGGGGGAGAACGACCATAATAGAGGTGCCCATGCAAGCCTAGTGGAACTTCTCCTCCCTCTTCTCTTCCTCTCGTGGTGACGAGTGTTCAAGAGGAGATCCGATCGTCTGGAGACTGTGTGGATACCGCTAGAGGCCGGACGCTTGAACGGTTGAAGAACTCTTTCAAATGATCCAAGTAAGTATGAATTTTATTCTATACTAGATGATAGGATCACCTAGAATGGATGATGAGATCATCTATTCTTGGTGCTTCAACGATGTTGAATGTTTTGATTCAACACCTTCGGCTGCAATCATTATTTTGGACAAAGCTTTGGAGAGTTTTTCGAGCCTCAGATCCCTACAATTTCTGGCATTATTTAATTACTTTAACTTCCCAAGTTATCATGCCATTCATAAACTCCAACAAAAAAAATAAACAATGAGAGAATTAATTCTTTGACTTCATTTTATGTTAAAATAAGCTAGATCAAAATTAAATATGTAAACGTTGATTTTCCTCTTTTTTGTCTGTATTGATTTCTTGTATCCACCTAAGTCTTGCAGTCATTAATAATAAAGAAAAATTAGATTCAAAGTGCTTGATGTTTTTATAGGGTCAAGCACACCAAACCTAAAATTAAAAATTTAAGTGGTAAAATGAGAACTTAGGTGAAAATATTATGATATTCATATTAACATTGAAATGAAATGATATCATGAATTGCATTGATGTAGTTAATATCTTTAAAGGTAAACTTAAATATATATTTTAAGAATGAATTCATGTTATTAGGAAATGGAAAAATATTGCTTTGGCACATCCAAGGCATTGACTATCGGAAGCTTAACGCGGCGACGAAGAAGGACCATTTCCCTTCGCCATTTATTGACCAAATTCTTGACAAGCTTTCAGGTCAAGGATTTTATTGCTTCCTAGACGGCTATTCGGGGTATAATCAGCTAGCTATCCACCCCGATGATCAGGAGAAGACAACGTTTACATGTCCATTTGGCACATATGCATTTCAGCGCATGCCTTTTGTACTATGTAACGCCCCCGCCACATTTCAGAGGTGCATGATGGCCATCTTCTCTGATTTTTTAGGAGAAAGCATGGAGGTCTTCGTGGATGACTTTTCAGTTTTCGGCCCGAGTTTTGATGCGTGCTTGGAGCACTTAACGCAAATCCTCGACGTTTGCGTTAAGAAACGCCTAGTTCTAAGTTGGGAGAAGTCCCACTTCATGGTGCGAGAAGGTATAGTGCTTGGACATCTAGTTTCAAGTAAAGGATTGGAAGTGGACAAGGCCAATTGAGGTAATCCAAGACCTTGCACTCCCTACGTCGATAAGGGAACTTAGAAGTTTCCTAGGGCATGTCGGTTTTTATCGTCGCTTTATTCAGGATTTTGCTAAGGTTTCAAAACCACTGACTTCTCTTCTTTGCAAGGAAAAGGATTTTATCATTCAGGAAGAAAGGAAGCACGCCTTTATGCAGCTGAATTAAGCTTTAGTGGAAGCGCCTATTTTACAAAGTCCTAATTGGGACTTACCTTTTGAGATTATGTGTGATGCTTCTGATTTTGCAGTGGGCGCGGTTTTGGGGCAGCGAATCGACAAGAAGCCGACTGCCATTTGTTACGCGAGCAAGACACTAGCCGACGCTCAACTTAATTACACTATGACGGAGAAGGAGTTGTTGGCGGTTGTCTTTGCTTTGGAGAAGTTTCGGCCTTATATCTTGGGCAGGAAGATCATTGTTTACACGGACCACGCCGCATTGAAGTACTTGCTGTCCAAGAAAGAGGCGAAACCGCGACTGATTAGATGGGTTCTCCTACTTCAAGAATTCGATTTAGAGATCAAGGACAAGAAGGGAAGTGAGAACTCGGTGGCTGATCATCTTTCTCGACTCCATATTACATCTTCAGGTGAGATTTGTGATACATTTCCCGATGAGTAGCTCCTCGCCGTGGTGACTAAGGTACCTTGGTTTGCACATATTGTTAATTACTTAGTCACTAAATCTGTCCCCAATTATTGGAACACGCATCAAAAGAAGAAATTTGCGTATGATGTTAGACATTATTTTTGGGAAGAACCCCAATTGTTCCATGTAGGGGCTGATCAGATTATTCGGTGATGCGTTCCGGAGGAGGAGCAAAAGCATATTCTAGCGATGTGTCACTCATCTCTATGTGGAGGACATTTTGCGTCGAGGAAGACGGGAGCAAAGGTGCTACAAAGTGGCTTCTATTGGCCAACTCTCTTCAAGGATGCGATCAAGTATTGCAAGTAATGTCTAAAGTGCCAATCGGCATTAAACATCTCCAAGAGAGATGAAATACCCTTGCAAACCATTCTTGAGGAGTTTACTTAAGAAATATGGAGTTCACCATCGCGTCACGACCCCCTATCACCCCCAAGCAAATGGCCAAGTAGAAGTGAGCAATAGAGAAGTCAAGAACATCTTGAAGAAGATCATTCGCACGGATGGAAGAGATTGGGCAGCGAAGCTACCCGATGCTCTATGGGCCTACCGCACCGCATTCAAGACACCCATTGGGATGTCTCCTTTTAGGCTCATTTATGGCAAGCCTTGCCACCTCCCCATCGAGTTAGAGCATAGAGAATATTGGGCCATTAAAAAGCTCAATCTATCTCTTGATCAAGCCGGAAAGGAAAGACTTCTCCAAATTCAAGAGCTCCAAGAACTCCGAAATGAGGCATATCAAAATGCGGAGATTTATAAAGCCAAAAATAAAGCCTATCATGACAAGCACATTAATAGGAGATCTTTTCATGTTCATGACAAGGTATGGCTTTATAATTCTCGTCTTAAACTCTTTCCAGGGAAATTACGCTCAAGGTGGGATGGTCCATATGAGATCCTTGAAGTGTATGACAATGGATCGGTCTTGATCTTAGATCCAAAGACCCAAAAATCCTTCAAGGTGAATGGACATAGGTTGAAGCCATATATTGGTCAAGAAGGACCCCCCCTCCTCATAGGGAAGAGCTGCAATCTCTTGAGATCTCAGCCACTAGTTAGTCGTTGGAGTGAGTTACGTCTAGCTAAAGACGTTAAACTTAGCGCTTGTTGCGAGGCAACCCATCTTTATCTTATTTTTTGCATTTATTTTCTACTTTTAGTATTTATTTTTATTTTTATACTTGCTGTTTGCTTTGATGTTTGCTGTGTTTCTTTATAAGTTTTTTAGGTACAAAGGAGAAAGGCTCATAAAACGAAGAAATTCAGCTCCAAAGCAACTCCAAAAATGAAGAAAAGAATGCAACCGATGCAAATTCCCGCTAAGTTTTTCTTTTCCCTCTTATGATTGTTTTTCTTTTACTGATGTGCATGCCATGTATATTTATTGTCATCATTTTTTCCATGAGCATGTTGAGTTTTTATTGAGGACAATAAAAGGAATGAGCATGGGGGGGGAGTTTTCTAGAAAACTTAGCATTTTTCAAAATTTTTGCATTTCTTCATTTAGTATTCTATGCATGATCTGATTTTTAAACATGTGAACAACAACATGTTCTTTTCAAAAACACATGAAAAAGAAAAGCATAGAGTGCATTAACACCTCCATTTGTTTAGAAAGTTGTGGGAAGAGCAACCTTAAGTGCATGTTGAGGAGATGGTAGAGTCAATGGAATTAGGGATCTAGGTATTCCTTTGGGGAGCCATAAAATCCAAACTAAGGGTGTACTCAAGCTCATAGTATGATTTTTTAAAACTTTCTATACTTCTCATCCACTCATTCTTCTTTCTAAACTTTGAGTTAATGACTCCTTGCACGCACATCCTTCCGCTTTTCATAGCAAGTCGTAGCTTGTAACTCTCAGCCGAACTTGTATGGAATCGAATCCATCCTTTGTTGGCATTAATATTATTGACATAGTGAAGCTCCCTGATCCATAGAGATACCAAAACCTCTTCGGGGGAATAAGCTGCATGTCTACTAAGGACGGCACATGGGTAGGATGAGCACCATGAAATGAAGTATGTTGTTTTTCAATAAAGTTGCATAAAAAGCCTAGAAAATTTCAAATTCTGAATTCTCTAATCTCCTTCTTGAAAAAGGCTTGTAGCAAGTAGAATTAGGATGAATAAAGTAGAATTAGGAAGAAAGAAAAAAACACATAGAATTAGGAGGAAAGAAAGATAAAAAGTAGAATTAGAATGGTAAGCTACCTCCCATGTGTTTTAGCCGACTCTATTTATAGCCAGTATGTATATAAGGATGATACTTGTTTATACTTCTTGTGCTCTTATCATTCATGTCCATAGTGCAAGGAGGAAGCGACGATTGGTTTGGTATGATGAATTTCTTTAAATTATGTATATTCTATTAGTATGTAGAGCAAGAGCATTCTTGGTTTATTTGGTGGATTAAAATGCTTGCTGGAGGAATGCCTTGATCTTGAGTTTCTAGTACATTACTTTCTTCTTGGCATCATTTAAGGTAGAACATTCATTTCAGATTCTATCAATGCTCAACCCATGCCTTTCTAAGCTTGTTAGTCCTAATTCATACTTTTTCTCTTCCCATTGCTAAGGGACTAGCAATGATTTAAGTTGGGGGGTGTGATAACATGCATTTATAACTTGAATTCTTATCTTAATTAACTAATATTCATGCTTATTTTATGTGAATATGATGCATGTTATCATACTTTTTAGGAATTTTCTCCATTGGCATGTCATTTCACTAAAGTTGATATTTATGCATAAATTAGAGATAATTTCATGTTTAAGAGATGATTAATCTTTTGTTTTAATTAATAGAAGTTAATCTCTGTTATTGAATGAGTTTTGACTTTGGTAAATGTTTGGAAGGATGATTTTACGATGAATTTATGATTTAAAATGTTTAATGAGAAATGATTTAAGTAAATTTTAATTCATCTTGATTTCTTCTTTCAAAAGATATTTTAAATGATATGATATTAAAAAGAGAAGAATTTGTGATCCAATGGAGAAAATTTGAGATTAAAAGGAGTTGTATTTTGAGAAATATGAATTTCTGAAGTTTTATGCACTTTTTCCTTATTTTATTTGATTTTTATTTATTTCTTTAGAGTTATTTTCTATTAACCAAAATCGCAAAAAAGAGGTTTTATTACCTGTAGGTGCTGACGTGGCGACGCGACGGCTGATGTGGCGACCAGGGTGACGTGGCGCGCGGGACCAACCCGGGTTGCGACGTGGCACAGAGGCCACGTGGCATCGCCCGGGTGGCCGCGCAGGAGGCGCACAGGGTGCAGCCAAGTGGCAGGGAGGCCACACGGCCACGTGGGCGCCCGTGTGGGGCGCCACATGTAGATTCGCTAATAAAGAGGAATAGACGCAATTAATAGGGGAATTCGTTCCCCTACTTATACGCGCCATTTCGTTTTATTTCTCCGTGTGGGACTATGTCCCACAACGTTTTCTCTTTTGCAGGTGACGTGGAAGCACGGGGCGCGTCAGATTTCATCAAGACGGCCTAGATCGTGTGGACACGAGTCCACGCAATCATAGATCAAGCACGTGCGTATTGTTTACCTTAAGTGACCGCGATCATAGCGCTAATCAATCGCCACGTGGTGCCCCCAAGAGCGCCCGATTTTCATCGCGCTGTGATCACGGATTCATCGGACAGCTGGCGGTGAACTCTCCTTATGATCGGGGTACACTGAATCAGATGAATCACGATCGTCCAGTAACCTGAAGATTGATCAGACGGTGCGGAGGGCCAGTGGAAGAACTCTGCGATCGCGGTTCGATCGAACCGCGATCGCGGCGCGATCGAGCCGCGATCGGGGAGCTTCAGCGGCGGAATCGCCTCCAAACGATCGGACGCCGACCGACGAGCGACCAAGACATAGATTGTGGCCCGATCGCGGCGCGATCGTGGCCCGATCGTGCCGAAATTCGTGGCCTTTCCTAAGCGAAATTCAAGCTCCTTCCCCGCGGATTTGAAGCCACAAAGCCATGCAAGGGAAACCGCTTCCACGACGCTTGAAAACCTGCCCTCACGACCCGCTCTATCACCCACGATTCCAAGCCCAATTTCCTCTTTAAAAAGCCATGTACCCCCTTTGAAACTTCAAGTTTTGATCGATTCGTGAACGAATTAAGCGAATTTCGAGGAAGATCTTTAGTTCATCGTGATCCCTCTTCATTTAGACTCAATTCCAAAGGGATTGGAGCGGGATTGATCACGAATTCCTCCTTGATTTCATCGAATTTTCCCCTTGAATTCCGAAAATCCGTGAGAAAGGATCCGAGCAAATTCACTCCAATTCGCACAAATTGGAGCTTAATTCTCGTGGCAATCGGGTTAATAGTGAGATTCGATCGATTATCAAGAGGTAATTTGAGTTTTTATTAGATTTAGAAGTTTAATTTTGCAAATTAGTTCATAGTGTTCTTCATTTTCCCCAATTTTAGGTCCGAAAAGTTGCTTATTTTGAAAATAGGATATCTCTTTGATTATAATTCCAAATCACTTGATTTTGGTTTCATTGGATTCCTCTTTTCATCAGTGGATAGCAAATTCATCAAATTCTGACTTCATTTGACCCTCCAATTTAACGTTTGACCAAGGACTGTTTATCTTTCATCAGAAGTCAAACGTTGACTTTCGGGGTCAATTACTTTTGATTTACAAATCAGAATTTGATAATTTCGGTCTTGTTAGATTCCTATGGTTCTTAGATTTCCATTGACATAGAAATTGCAAGATTTGGATTTCATTTGGGCATTCAATTTGAAGATTTCCTCTGAGGTGTTAATTTCGGGTCTTTTCTGATCATTGATTTTCAATAATTCAGAATAAATTTATTTCTTATCCAAAAATTAAAAAATATATATCAATAAATTTCATTTTCTCTCTAGTTTCCAAATATCTACTTTTCGTAATCTTCTGACTCTGTTTGATTCTCTGATTTAGAAGAACACCTACTGTTGGTCAAAGTCAACGCTTTGACTTTGACTTTTGACTTTTCTCTGTCAAATCCCAGATTTCAATTCTTAAAACTTCTTATTTACCTTATTTATATCATTTCCATATCTTACATCTTATTTTCTCTCATTTAAAACTCCTTTTAAACCTAAGTTTGACTATGTCAACTCTACGATTAAAGTCAACCCTGCTCTCTGTTGATCGACCCGATACTTACCCAATACTTGATTATTATATCTTGTCTTTGTGAGTTCAGTTTTGTAAATTTTGTTTGACAATCGTCTTTGTGTTTTAACGACGCACGAAAACGACACGTCACACGCGCAAGAGAGAAGGAGGCTGGGCACAGGGTGGACGAGGAGGAAAGGTGGGGAAGAAAGAGAAAGAGGGGAGAGGGGAAGACTTTCCTCCTCCCGCCTCTTCTCGCGATGGAAGCAATTTCCATCGCGAGGAGATGCAAGGAGAGAGGAGAGGGAAGAGCACGGGAGAGAAGAAGGATGAAAACACACTCTAGTGATGCTCTCTAATCAAAATATACCTTCAAAACCTAATACATTTTGCCCAGACTTGGCATCTTGCATCCAACACGAGGAATGATAAGAAAAGAAAATAAACTCACTAAAAATGATGTTTTGTACATGAAAAATGATCCATCATTGTCTTCTTTCCTTTTGGCTAGCCAATGGTAGATGCACACAATGAAACATAAAGAGCCCTAACCTATTCCTTTGAGAATTTAAATCAAGCCCAACAAATTTTTAGAGCTTGAAATGATGATCATGCCCACAAAATTTTAGCTCGTAACTCCATTAGAATCTTCAGATATCAAGCTTTTAATTTAGAGAAATCTAGACAATTGATTTGATTTCTCTCCTCAAGCTGCGCTGGTCAACCCTCTCCAGCCTAGTCAAATTGCACACTCATAAATTTAAAAAAAGGTAATTTTCTCTCTCCCCTCTCTCTTCTCTCTTTCATTCTTAATGACATGAAATGCAAGGGGTGAGGAAGAGACGCAAGAAATGGTGGAAAAACTCCTATGCACTTGGACTTCACACACGAGGCTTCTTCACACTACGATGGGAAAGAGGTGGAGAAGAGAGAAGATCGTATGACGAAGAATGATGAAGAGAGAAGATCGTGTGATGAATTTAGATCGTGTGATGAAATAGGAGGACATGGGAAGAAGGAGAGAGAAAAGAAAATAAGAGAGGAAGAGACAGTAAGAGAATTTTCTACCCATCACACGCACATGTGACGATAATTTTTCAAGCAATCAATGAAGACACACGAATGTATGTCACAATAATTTCCAAATTCACCGAATAGAAGTTTTAATCAATAATTAATTAGTATAATGGTGAATAAGCATCAAATCCATCGAGAAATAGGGAATTTTTAGGTGTTTTTCAAATTCAATCAAATCAGATATTGAATTGAGGTGAGAAATTCAAGATTTCAATAAATTTGAAAAGAAAACTCCAAGAGGAATCCACAAAATCAAAAAATGCTCGATTTGAATCAGTATTTGCGCAGAAATCAAGGAGCGAAATCAAGAGAAAGAAAAATATCCTAAAGAGTGAGAGAGAGAATCGTAAAATTTTGTGAAATTTAACTAATCTACTATTCTGAATCGAAATCTAAGGTTAACATGTAATCTAACTTGAAATTGCACTCGAAAGGATCCAATTTCATTGCTGGATTAAGGCTTCTCATTTCACATTTCAAAAAAATGAAAATATGGTGTTCAAGAGGTGAATTCTCTAGATTCTCTCAACAAAATCTCGTTTACAAACACTCCTTCAACGCATAAATAATTCTAGAAGAAGACGAAAGCAAGAGATTCAAGGATTGATATTTCTAAACAATTTGATTGCTCAAAACATCCAAGAACACTCTTTCCATCGAAAAACATGGGTATAAATGGGGGATATTTGGGGGTTTGATTTGCCTCTTCATCTTTGATCGAGGGTTTAGATAAACGCTCGAATGCGAATCGTCACCGTTAAGTCCCATCCAAGCAACCAAAGATGGAGTGCTCAGATTTTGCCCCCTCACACATGAAGAAGAAGAGTCGCGTAAAGCCTATCGCTTGATCTTCATTGAGCTCTTGAGATGTAGCCACGTGTCCACAAGAGTCCATCGGGCATGTTTAATCTCAGCTATTATAACTCCCCTAATAAACTTCTAAGACTAAATCTTTTTTAATGAATTCGATGATGAAACCCTTATGCATCATGTACCCCTCGCTATAAGTGAAGATCAATGCCTCTTGTTAAATGTGAAGATCGAATGCTTCTTATCACGCCACATCACCTCCGCAAAAAAGAAACAAAAATAGTCCCACATGGAAAAAATCAGGGCAAAAGTCATGTATAAATATAGAATGGTCTTTAGTAGGTTAGCTTATATCCTTTAAAAGATGCTTAACCCACTAATGTCACACACATTCACACACCCGTGCACCATGTAGTGCATGCATACGCTGCCATGTGGCAACACACAAGCAACTTTGCCTCGTCATCTACCACGTTAGTGCACAAAAGAAAATACTTTTTTATCATTTAAATAAAAATAAAAATTGAAAAGAAATCCAAATAAATTCAAAAATTCCTAAAAAAATAAGAAAATTCATAACTTTAAAAATATAACTCCAAATTAATACAAATGTTTTTAACAGAAATTACATAATCTATCATTCTAAAAAGTCAAATTTAAAAAATAATAAGATAAGAAATTTATATTTTAAAAATATATTCATTTCCTTTAGAAAATAAAACTAGAAAAATAAGTGAGTGCATATAAAAATATCTTTTCTTATTATTTAACATCAAAACCCAATTACAATATTCAATATAAAATAAGAATAATCTAATCTCAAGTATGTCTTTTTAACTATTTAGAATTATTCTTAAATATAATACATTTTGATAATATAACTTAAATTTTCATAGAATAATAGATATGCACTCAAAGTATGATGGCATGCATGAGAATGGAACGTTTTATGACTTAATTTGCATTAATATTTATATAATTACATATATAAATTGTATTTTATCACACCCCTCAACTTGAATAATTAGTAGTCCCTTAAAAATTTATTATACGATCTCCCTAGAAAGTCATTTCATCCTTTGATCCTACAACTAAAGAGGTGAAGTGTTTAAATGTATGATTATGCTTCCTCATAGTGTAAACCATAGAGATCTAGATTCCATCTCTAGGTTGACTTATTTAGTGCATATTAGGGTAGTGCTCATTGGCTAATGCTCGAGTCTAATCCTCAATTGTCATCGAGGTGAGCATATCTAGGGTTTGATGTGATAAGGATGAAAAGATAATCACACTCTCAAGAGTGGATGTAATTTCTTAACCTCTCAATAGGTACATCACTCCTTCACTCATATGGAGGCTACTTAGCGTATTAGATCTCCCGTCAACTCATCTTCCTCCTATAAAGTGTGTAGGAGCAGAGGGATTTCTTATCTTTAGGATGCAGTGTGATGAGGTGGCTAAAAGAATAAAGAGACAACTATAACTAAAGGAATGATGTGGTTAAAAGAAAAAAATGCATCTAAACAAAATAGATTTAAAAACAAAGAAGGTACCACGTATGATAATTATGCTCCCAAATGATGTGGATGATGATAGATGATAGGGATAGAGGGAAGTGGTGGAGATGGGATGGAAGAAGAGAAGGCATTCCCCTGAATTATTCTCCTTCTTTCACTTTCTTATTATTCATTATGTTTTATTTCTTTTTCTCCTTCTTTTTTCCTTCTTTCTTTTTTATTAATATGTATCAAGATTTCAAAAGAATTTACATGAAATGAGGAGATGAAGGAGTTTTTTTTAAGAGAGTATACAAATATGTGAAGTGTAAGTTGAAGGGATATGTACATGTGAGGGGAATGTGAAAGAGATGTGATGGATGTGAGTCATTTGGCAGTATGATTATCATGAGTGAAGTTGAAAATGGTTTTAACTAATTAACTTGAAAGGTAAAGATGGAACTAAATGCCTAAAGGTTCAAAGATAGGTCTATCAAGAATTATGCCTCATTGCACTCTTTTAAGGGAAAGTTCAGAAGCGAGTAATTACCACACTAAGTAGGTTTGGCTGATGTAAGGTAGGCGATAGGAAATTGTTTAAACTTTACTCAAAATATCTCCATTTCAATCCCATAGCACTTCAACCTTTTGATAACTCAATTTTCCTCGGTGCCTATTAGATACCCAACCCCAAAGAAGTCAACCACTACAAATAATCCTATAGTTTATCTATATCTCTTGGCTTTATTACTAAAAAAAATGTGTTCACATGGGCTATATTGCCCACACTTCTTCATCTTAGGTAGATAGGATCTCAAAATGTTAGGACTTCTAAGGTGGGGTTGGGATAACATGCAATTTCTACATGAATTTATATGATTATTAATGCACTTTAAAGCATTAAATATTCTTTTTGTATGCATATTATCATAGTTTAAGTATATTTTATCATTTTATGTAATTTCATGTTATGATCTAAAAATACATCATTTTATGGATAATTATGCATAATTAAACAATGTGATTCTAATCCTACTTATATTTAAGATCATTATTATATTTTCATGATTAAATGATAAGAGAAAAGATCTGTATTTACACTCATGTAATTTTCTAAATTTATTTTATAAGATATATGAGTGTATTTATTTAATTAAAATTCATTATCTTACTATTTTAATATTTTGAATTTTTATAATGATAGATAATTCAATTTCTGATCCAACAAAATAAATTTGAATTAATTTGGAGTTGTATTTTGAAAGTTATGAATTTCTAATTTTTAGAAATTTTTTAGAATTTTTCTGAATTTATTTAACTGTATTTCCGATTTTTAAATAATTAAAAAAATAATAAGAAAATGTTTATTCACCGCACGCTGATGTGGTAGGGCAAACCCACATGACGACGCCTGTATGTGTGCCCGTGTGACATGTGGATGCGTGTGTGCATGACGCGTGAATATGATGTGTGTGTGACACACGTGTGTGTGCGTGACACGTGTACACGAATTTAATAAATGGGTTAGAGTGTCCGTAATCAGATTGAAGCTAACCTGTTAAATCCGTGTACCTTGTATACGCGATAAAACCTTAGAATTTATTCTTTGTGGGATTATCTGCACATGACTTTTATTTCAGGTGACATGGCGCTGTTTGAGGCATCCGATCGCGTGATTTCATCATTTGCGTTGGATGTGACTTATTCAATGAGTATGTGGCAACATCTTATTAAACGTCGATTTAATTGAATCGCGTTTAATCTCAGCCGTTCATCCTCGAGTTATAACGGTTGAGATTTGAAGCGCCCGATGGACACATCGACTTATCGCATTCGTCCGATGAAAATCAAACGGATGAAACGAAACGACGCTTCTCTTCAAACGCGTGACGTGGCAGCATCTCAACGCTCCATCAAAGATTGGACAAACATGACTTAATCTCATCGATTAATCAAACGACGCATGATCGCAGCTGTTGATTGCGATGAACCGACGCATCAGACGGTTACGCCCAAAATCACTTATAAATTGAGATGTTCTTTGCGATGGAAATGAACTCTTGAATTTTCGAGCAAATCGAACTGTCTAGACACCACAATCTGAGAGTCTTTTAATTTCTTAAGCTTCTTGGCTCATTTTTGCATCCGAGGAGTGCAAAAAATCAGAATTTGATCGAAGGAATTGGGAGAAATCACATTTTGAATGCCATCTTCATTTTTGAAATCACGGAATGAATTGCCATGAATCCGAAAATTAATTGGATCATTTCGAATGCGACTATAGGTTAGATTGCGTGTTTTCATCTTAATATTTCATCATTTAGCATTAGATTTACATTTTGAGTCGTAGATTAAGTTAAATTTTGTTTTAATTTTGGTTTTCAATCAATTTCGCGATCGAATTTCTATCACAATTTTAAACTTCGATTTCTCCGCGAATTCTAATCCAAATCACTTGATTTTTTTATTCTGTGGATTCGTATTGGAGTTATCTTTATTAATATACTAAATTGCCTAATTTCTAAACTCAATTCATCATCTAATTTGATCGAATTTCAAAGATATCTCAAAAATATCCCTTATTTCTCCGTGGATTCGACCATTATTTACCATTATACCCTTCAATTCGTGAATTAACCTTTAAATTGGTAAGTTTGGACTTTTTTTGGCACGACATTGTGTGTATTCAACGACCGCACGAGTTTGTTTTATCAAGTAGAGTGATAAAAATTTATAAAATAGGAGTTTTAAGATTTTAGAATTTTAAACTTTTCGAAAATTTTGTGAGTTTTTCTAAGTCCTCAACCCCTAACTAAAACTCTTCATTGCCCTTCATGAAATCATCATGCTCATTAAAAGATGACAAGGATATCTAGCACATCATAAAAAAGATAACAAAAATGTGGTGAGAAGAAAGGGTTTAAAAAACTCATTTAATTATGTTGATGCTTGTCCATGTGAATTTTCTTGCTTGGTCCCTCTACATAGTATAGTCCCTTCTCTGAAGATTGGAAAAATAAGAACAAAAAAGCACAAAAAATAATAGGAAAAGTAAGTAAAGATAATCTTGGGGTGCCTCCCAAGAAGGGCTAAGTTTAAAATCTTTCCGCAGATGAAACCTATTGAAGCTCTCAATGACTGATGGGATGAGGGTGATACCAATGTCACGTTCTCGGGTGTCTTGAGAAGATGCAAACTCACCATCTCTACTAGTGTGAGTGGTTCTTATGTCAGGTAAGGCTTGAGATGATGACCACTTGCCTTGAATTGTTTGCCAGATTTTACGTTGGAAATAAGTGTGAATCCACCCTCAAACAATTCCACAACCACATAAGGACCACCCACACTAGTAGAACTTAAGGAAACAATTGTAGAGCCAAACCTTATCATTGACTTAAAAGGTTCTTATTCAAATGTATTTGTCGTGAAAGGCCTTGGTCTTCTCTTTTTAGATCTTTGAGTTCTCGTACATGTCGTGCCTTAGCTCCTGTAACTCTTACAGTTGGACAAGTCTTTGTTTTCCTACTTTGTCCAGTGACAAGTTGAGATTCTTGATAACACAAGATGCTTGATGCTCAAGCTCAACTAGAAGGTGGCACGCTTTCCCAAAGATGAGCTGAAAATGAGACATCCCGATGAGTGTCTTATAAGCCATCTCATGCGCACGTAATGTACCAAAAAGCTTGTGCGCCCAATCCTTCGCGTTTGGTCAAATGATTTTATTCAACATATTCTTGACTTCTCTATTGCTCACCTCGACTTGCCCATTCTCTTGGGGGGTGGAATGGCGTGGTGACGCGATGATGTACTCCATACTTCTCAACAATGCACGAAAGTGTGCATTATCGTCATTGATGATGGCCCTCGGATATCCATATTAAGAGAAGATGTACCTAGTGATAAATTTGAGCACCTCCTGATGGATGTTTGTCCTTGTGGGGATAGCCTCCACCCACTTAGACACATTATCCACTGCTACCAAAATATACTTTTTACCGTTTGAAGGTGAGAAAGGTCCCGTGAAGTCAATCACTATAGATCGAATATCTCTACCTCAAGGATAGGCTTGAGTGGCATCTCATCTTGCTTGGAGATGTTTAGTGTTTCTTGGCACTTTAAGCACTCAATATAGAAATGGTGGGCGTCCTTGATGATGGTGGGCCAATTAAAGTCACTTTAAACGATCTTGCCCACAGTCTTCCGCGTGACAAAGTGTCCTCCACACGCTGATGAGTGACACATTGCTAAAATGTATCCTTACTCCTCTGCTACACCTTACCAAATGATCTAGTCGTATCTAATATAGAATAAAGTGGTTGATGTAGGATATTTTAGAAATAATAATATATATAGATATGATGATGTAATGAAGGGGAAATGAATGAAATAGATATAATTATCTACTGATTTTAACTATAAAATAATCCTACAATCTGATGAAGGATCTATGAAATGATATCAGTATGAAAGATTAGTATTTAAGGAATATATGATAAGGAAGATATGAATAAGGTTAGATGAAGAATTATACTAATATAATTCTGGAATGAGGAAGAGGTTTTAGAAGAGATAGTACTAGTGATTAATATATATAGATATATATATATATATAGATATATATATATATATATATATATATATATTAGAGAATATAAAGATGGAATAAAGATTAAAAGTGTGGGGACATGGAAAATGTGGATGAGAGAAGGGATGATAAGAGCGAAGAAAGAGAAGAACTAGGTGAGAATACTATATTATATGATATAAGATAACAGATGTGGGAAGAGAGAAAGGAGAGTGAGGAAAATAGAAGTGGAATAGGCGAAAGGAGATGACGGGTTGGACTTACAGACAATATCGGCTAATGAACTATCAATCACAAAAAAAATATGAGGGATGATACCTTCTTTTGTCGTGAAGTGAGGGCTCGTTGAACTATTAAGATAATCCGATATTTCCGCCGCTTGCATTTGACGCGTGAAAATGGAAAGATGACAGAATGGAGGGAGAAATGATAGGGAGGTAGAATTAGAGAGAAGAAGATGCGGGAGAGAGGTGGAGACACAGGGAAGAACACGATGAACACATAGGGGTAAGCGTAACCAAAAGGGTAACCAATTTATCAAAAAACATCTGTTTTTCTCGCCTTACAACTCTTCTATTTATAGGATACGGAGACGGGGGGGGGGGGGGGGGGAAAGAAGACGCGTCATCGTGATGACGGTTGCGCTTATTTGGACGAGTTATGACGGTTGCGCTTATTTGGACGTGGGTCCGCGTCAGCCGTTAACGAAGATGCTTTGGATGGGGTGAGATCGTCAATTGCGGATTCAATAGAGTGATAGGATATTCTTTGGACGATAGTCAGGATAAAGTCTCGGTTGAAGTGTATCGCCGCAATTTTGACGTGAACTCGTCGAAATTCTGTGGAAGCCTCGGCTATCAACAAGGAACGTACTAATGTCGTCTCGCATGTCTTGGTGACAGAATAGTTTGCCCATTCGTCGCTTTGAAGCCTCGTTTTGGTCTCTAGGTGGCGCGGCGGTCTTTAATGATGGACTCGTAGTGCTTGCGGTCTTCTTGGAAGCGGCTGTTCGGAAGTTTCCTCCGGGCTCTGTGACGCAAGGGCAGAGGTGGCATCGGGAGGCAACCTTCCTCATTAAGCATTGACTGGGGAATCATGTAGGTGAGTTCGCAGTTGAACTCTGAGATCTTGCTCCGGCCGAAACTGTTTTGTCATTGAGAATCTCTTGTTCGCGTTGACTCAAGGTGGAAGTTTCAGAGAGTTCTGGTAATCCGTGCATGAGGCGTTGATTCGGGAAGCTGATGATGAGATGATAGTCCATTGGAATCAGTCTCATCCAATGCTATATCGTCGGTGGGATTGTTGGATAGCTACTGTGTTGTGGAAAAATCCTTTTGGACGGGTGACGTTCACGGTGGTATGGTTGTAATGATGTCTCCTGACTTTGATAGGTTTTGAGGCATCTTGACTCTCTCTTGTTTGACTGTACGTGATCTTTTGTTAAACAATCCACGTGCTCGCATGGACTGTGGCTTGAAAAGGGAGCTCAATGGGCGTTGGCTTCTTTACTAATTCTTCTGCTGCATTTCTTTCCACCGAAAGCCTGTTTCGGTTTTTGTCGCTTCAGCTGTAGACTTCACTTTCATCTCCCGATGGCTTGTGGTCATTGTCCGTCTGGGTGGAATGAAGAAGATCTAATCGCCTTCAGTCAAAGTCTTCACGTTATTCAGTAGTCGTGAAGATAGTTATTGATGCAGCTACAATCGTGGAAGATGGTGACAGTTAAAAGGCCGTCCATGGGTAGATATCATGTTGATCTTCCTTTCTTTCCATCAACAGTGAAGGTTAGAATCCAATGTGAGTTAGTCTTCTTTGTTGAGAGATTCTTCATATGGATAAATGCATGTTAATGCTCATGCAAAGGCTATGTCTTGAGGTAAAATAAGAAGGTAGATTCTTCCATTAGATCTCTTCTAAATTCTAACTGTAGGTGGTTTCAAAGAAAAGAGGAATATATCACAATGGTGTTCCTACTGATTTTTCTTTTGAGATCACTATTTCAAATGATATTAGGTACCTATGATATGGTGGAGAAGGTTTGGAAAATAAGGAACCTATATCAAAGGGAAAAGGGTGGTTGACTTGGTCCATTCAAGGAATTGTAAGTATCTAAGGATAAGGCTAATTTCTTTTGACCAAGTCAATCTTTAGATCAGTATAAAATAGGGAAAGGAGGGAAAATAATTCCCTTAAGATCTACACTCACTTTTAATTATTTAGAGAGGTCTTCTTCATCCATTTAATGAATGGATAATTTCTCAAGTTGGTGGATAAGGAGGAGGAGGAGGATAGGTTCACTTAGAACCGTTGGGTTCATGTTTCGAAATAATTCTCCATCAGTGGTTCTTCCCAAGTGTAGTACTTAAGTTCATGTAAGAACTTATCCTTTTGATGCCGACTCCAATGTTTCACGATCAATTAAATTATGAGGAAGTTGACAATTTGTGCAAACTACGGAGTGTGACTAGATATCGCAAGGAGATGCTTGTCAGGAAATGTGTCGCTGATGTCTCCTGTACCTAGAATATGGAGACGTGCTAGGTGACTCGCCATCAAGTTTTTTATGCCCTTCCTATCTTTAATCTCCAAGTCAAACATCTGAAGAAGAACCACCCATCATATCAGGCGTGGTCTTGCATCCTTCTTAGAGAGCATGTACTTTAACGCCACATGATCAGTGTTGATGATGATCTAGCTCCCCGAGATGTAAGGCCAAAACTTTTCTAAGGCGTAGACCACTACCAAGAGCTCCTTCTCCATCGTTGTGTAATGCATATGACTTTGGTAAGTGTCTTTCTCGTGTAGTATGTGACAGTTAGCTTCTTATCTATCCACTGCCCCAAAATTGCTCCCACTATATAGTCTAAAGCGTCACACATGATCTCAAAAGAAAAGTCCCAATTAGGACTTTATAGAATCAGTGTCTTGATTAATGCTTGCTTCAATACCTCAAATTCTAACTCCCCTTCTTTGTCAATGATAAAGTCTTTGTCCTTGTAAAGAAGGGTGGTCAATGGCTTGAAGACTTTAGCAAAGTCTCGTAATGTGGCCAGTATAGGAAGGTTTTAGATGACCTCGATCTTGGCCTTGTCCACTTCCAGTCCTTTGCTCAAGACGAGATGCATGATCACTACTGCCTCTCATACCATGAAGTGGGATTTCTCCTAACTCACCACTAGTTCTTTCTTGACGCAGACCTCGAGGATCTTTGTCAGGTAAGCTAGAAAGTTATCAAAGTCATCTCCAAAGATAGAAAAATCATCTATGAAGACCTCTAGATTGTCGCCAAGGAAGTCAAAGAAGATCACCGCCATGCATTTGTAGAATGTTGCGGGGGAGTTGCATAATCGGAATGGCATCCATCTAAAATCAAATGTGCCAAAGAGACGTGCAACCGTTGTCATCTCTTGATCATCCAGATGAATCACAATCTAGTTGTAGCCCAAGTATCCATCCAAGATGTAGAAGTAACTTTGTCCTACCAAAGGGTCTAGGATATGGTCAATGAATGGTAAGGGGAAGTAATCCTTCTTTGTTATCGCATTCATCTTATGTTAGTCGATACAAACTTGCCACTTTGTCAGAAGGAGTGTTTGGATCTCCTCGCCCTTCTCATTCACAGTTACCATGACTCCGGCTTTCTTGGGAACAACATGCACTAGACTAACCCACTGGCTATCAAATATGGGGTAGATGATTTCTAAATTTTGCCACTTAATAATATGTTCTTTCATTGCCTCCTATACCTTAAAGTTTAGTGTTCTTTGGACTTGCATGATTGGTCTAAATTCATCCTCCAAAAAGATGTGATGTGTGCGTAGTGAGGGATTCAATCCCTTTAAGTCAATCAGGGTCCAACCGATTGCTTACTCATTCTTTCCCATTATATCAAGTAATCGTTTCTCCTACTCCTGATCAAGTTGGGATCAAATGATCATCGCCTTTGCCTGCTGTGTATCAAGAAAAGTATACTTCAGTGTAGATGGTAGAGTCTTAAGCTCCAATATAAGCTCATCCAATGATAGCTCGTCCAAATTAGCTTCCTTATTGATTGCCATAACTTATTATATGCAAGCTTCAATATCATCATCATCACAAAGGTCGATGGCACCTAAATCCTCGAAAGCTCGTGAAGGCTACTTCATAATTTTATTGATGTCAGCCTTCACAGTGTGCTCTCCCACCTTTAGTATTGCTTCACCTTTCCCCCAATCTGTGACGGCTTTCAGGGCTTGACAAAGTTCCTTTGTAATTTTCATATCAACAACTATGAAGTTTTTCCGGAAAGAACCATCTTCTATCCTTAAAGTTATATCTTCTACTATGTGATGTAGGATATTTCTAAGATTGAAAATATTCCTACAAACTAGGGGAGGACCTATGAAATGATATCACTAGGAATTAGATTTATAAATCAGTGAGGATAATATTGGATAGAAAATTTAAAATAGATATAATGATGTGTAAGAGAGAAGAAGCAGAGGTAATATTAATAATATGAGAGATTAGATTATATAGCAGTGAATATATGGAAGATAAGAGATTATGAAGTAGATGTTAAGATAGGGATTGTAGAAGAGGAAATATAGGAATATTAGGAGATGATAAGAGAATAGTTATGATAATATGGAGGTTAAATAAGAGGAGAAGTAGGAGAATAGAGTAATAGGAATAGAAGAAGAGCAGAGAGAGGAAGGAAGATGACAAGAGCGAAGAAAGAAAGAACTGGGTGAGAATACTATATTATATAATAGAAGATAACGGATGTGGGAAGAGAGAAAGGAGAGTGAAAGAGACGAAAATAGAGAGATGGCGATGGGAGAACGGTGGTTAGGATAGTGGATGAATGGGATATCAAGGGAATCTATCGTTGGACTTAAGATCTCAAGAAGAACTATTATTCACGATGCTATGGAGAGGGATGATACCTGATTTGGCGGGAAGACGATACTTCCAGGAGTTCTCCAAATGATAAACGATTTCCTCGTTCAATCTTTGACCGGGAATGGATGAAAGCGACAGAGAGGTGGGAGAACAGTGGGGAAGATAGAACTCGGAGGCGAAGATGAGGCGGAAGAAACGATGGAGATACGGGGAGATACGGTGAAACACAAAGGTAAAAGTAACCGGTATCCAAACTTTCATTAAAAAACAACCGTCTTTTCTTCTCTTACAAATCTCGTTTTATAGGTTACAGAGACGAGGAGTGAAATCGGGAAGACGCGTCGTTTTAATTCCGCGTATGACGGTTTGCTTCTTACGTGATTTTCCTGCACCATCATAACCGTTGACCGACGCGGAATTTGTGAGGTAAGTTTCTGCTTCGGGGATAAGGTCACGAGCGTTGGGAGATGTCCCGATATCGCGCATCCTTGTAGCTTTCACGGAACGACAGAGTGAGCTTTCTCGTATTTATTTCGTCGGTCGAAGCAGCGATTCCTTGCTGGAGGGAATAGTTCATTGAGTCGGCATTTCCCGGTAGCTTGGGGAGAGGTTGCCATGCAGATGTCGTCACGGAAGCTTCATCTTCTTCAAGTCGCTGCCGATCGTGTGGTAAGGAGAATCCGAGGGTTTCCAGATTATTTTATCTTTCTTGCGTCCCTTCGGAAGTCAACGCTTGTGTCATTTTTCATCCCATTTGTTCACTATCCCCTCTCGCAGATTTGACGAGGGAGACGATTGATTGGCGAATTCTGCAGGTCCGTTTGCTGTCGCGTCCTTTGCTCACTTGGTAGGTTGCTGTGATGCTGCCAAACTGATGCGCTTGAATAACTTCAATGCGCCTCAGAAGTTTGCTCAGTTAAAGATAGTTGTGTTTTGACATGATGAGGGAGCTCGATAAAGTCGGAAATCGCTGTAATACTCGTCGGTGGATCTGACGTCATGGGGAACTCCGTGTTCTTTTGCGAGCTTCGGTGACGAGCCTCCTTTGTCTGGACGGGATGTGTTCCTCTCTGTGGCTGATGTCTTTGGAGATATCCCTGGATTTTCTTTATAGAGAAGTGGTAGTTCTCTCAAGTATGTATTTTCTTCAAGCTCTCATAGCTGGCCGAAGGGTAAGTGATGTAAATTTGTGGATCTTGAGATAATCTCCATTGATGAGGCTTCCCTTTGTGCTTTCATGATGATGCTCTTCATATAAATTGTCGTCATAGATGATTAGTAACTACATCTCTCTTAAGATTCTAACTAAGGGTGGTTTTCAAAGAGAGAAGGAAAATACAAATAGATTCCTAATGAATTTTCTTTCTTGAGATCAATACTTATAACTATACAAGGTGCCTATGATATGGTGGATATGGTTTGGAAATTAGGGAACCTATATCAAGGTAGAAGGTGGTTGACTTGGTCCATTTAAGGGATTCTAAGTATCTAAGGATAAGGTTTAAATTCTTTTGACCAAGTCAATCTTTAGATCAGTGTAAAATAGGAAAAGGAGGGAAGATCATTCCCTTAAAATCTACACTCTCTTTATTTATTTAGAGAGGTCTTCTTCATCCATTTAAAGAATGGATAATTTCTCAAATTGGTAGATAAGAAGGAGGAGGAGGAGGAGGAGGAGGATAGGTTCACATAGAACCCTTGTGTTCATGTTTCTAAAATAATTCTCCATCACTATGTCATGTGGTTTTCTCATTGATCCATAGGCTTAGCATAATTCTACAATGAAAGGTTGCAACTCCCCTATATGATGAAAGTCAAATACTACTTCAGAGAGGATATTGATACTAGCTCCGGTGTCTAAAAAGGATATGGTAAAAGTCATTCCTCTAATTTTACTAATGATCATGGGTGCTTTAGGAACTCTCTTTTTTATTGATAGAGAATTCATCATGATTGAACTATGGTTTTTCTGAATTAGATCCTTTTGGGGCACTTATGGGGTATGCATATGTCTTTAAGAAATTTTACATAAGAGGGGATATGCTTAACGGCATCTATTAGGGAATGGTGATGGTAACCTTTTAGAAGGCTTCTACTAGGTGATCATCGGGTTCATTTACCTTGGTTTTAATGCTATTTAGGGCTGGAGGGTAAGTCACAAGAGGCTAGAATGTATCTAGATTAGGTTTAGGCTTGATTTGTTCTTCCTCATCTTGGGAAATATTTTCTTGCTTTGACGCGAAATCGATGTTTATTTGTCTATTGAGTCTTGGTGGGAGGGATGATTCTTATAGAGATCAAAAAAGTATTTACCACTTCAAAAGCTCGATATAACTAGTGCAGTCTCCATTGCCTCATCGTCAATATGAACATGATTCATATTATGTGTTTTGCTTGATGATGCACCCTAATTCCTCGGGTTGGAAGTGGCTTTTGATGGCAATTGGTGAGAAAATGAAACTTGCTTACCCTTCTTGTTATCAGACACTAGAAGAACTTTTGCCTTGACAAAGTCTTATATCTTGTCTATATGTGAGTTCATTTGGTTCATTTGGTTCATTTGCTCAACTAATTGTGAGATTGTCCTAAGAATCAGGTGTGATGCCGGTGCATTTTTCCATAGAGCTTAAGTATAGGATTGTTGTTGTGGGATGTACGTCGACTGACTTGTATTAGAGTAGGGTTGCTGATTTTTCTGTTGACTAATGTTGTAGGTTGAAGAATACATCTAATCGGTATTCCTCCTAAATTCTACAAGCTGCAAAAGATTCTTATGGAAAATAGGGTTGCTATTATAATTTAAGTATGCACCCGAATAATTTGGTCTTCCCTATATACTCATACCTCCTTGTGGACCTTGTCTATACATGCCTTGCCCTTGTACTGCCATGACTGGTAGTTGATGAACTCGACTATGGGGTATTTTAATCCATGCCTTAAATCAATTTCATACAACAAAATATTTATAATTCCTCACTTTTTATGTTGGTAAAGTAAGGGTTGAATCCTCAAGGAGCCTAGGTAATGAGATTAGTGCATTTAGGGAGTAGAAATATTGTTATAGGGAAAAATAACAATAAGAGGATTTTTGGAGAAATCTCAAAGGACTAAGAAATGGAATATGGTATGAATGAAATTAGAAATAGATATATATATATATATATATATATATTTATATTCTATGAGAAATAATTTTAAAAACATTGAGAATAGAATAATGGAATGGAGAGATGAGAATCATGGAATGGAAGATGAAGGAAGAAAGATGAAAACTGAGGAAATTGGGTAATCATGAAATTGGTAATAATGGGAGATTGTTTGAAGAAAAGAGATAAAAATTAAAATATTAAAAAGTAAATAGGTTCTACGCTATCCATGAAGGGGATTACAAGAGAAAATTATATACAAATCCCCACACAAACCTATGCTAGTCCTAGGTTGGGTGATGCTTTACTCGTTACGATCTCGATCATCCACTTGATCTTGTCTCCACAACAAACTTGAACTCCAAAAAATGACAAGCTTGGGCCTAAGCCTCTCCTTTTCATTTTGGTAGCCTGATGATAATAGAGAGCCATAAAGCAACAAAAAAGGAAGAAGAAAAAAATTTTATATGTTAGGTGAAGAGGCTCCTTTGAATCAATGGTGAAGATTTAGTCCTTTTGGGTGCAACCAAATTAATGGTAGAGATTAAATCCATAGGCACAATAGAATCACCTCCTAAAGAGGTAGGAGAGCCCCTTTAAAGAAATTGGGCCCAACAACCACTTCTTTAAGGAGTAGGTTGACCACTCTCTAAGAGGTGGTAACCTTACCACTTCTCTAAGGAGGTGGGCTTACCTCTTTCTCCTCCTATAAATATGGATTCTTCCTCTAAAAAAAAAGGAAAGATCTAAATTGATTACTAATAAATGAAAGAGAAGAAATTGACCTCTTTGAGGCTTCAAGAATGCCTTTGACCACCTTTGACTTGTCAATAATCACTTTGATTGTCATTGACTTCCAAGAGAAATGGAGTGACTAGTTCCCTAAAAAGGTGTAATGGGTTGACTCCTCCTATGAAGGTGGTTGACTAACTTCTTAAAAATATGGAAAGTTTTGACTAAACTCCTAAAGATATGACCAAGTTTAACCATCCTCCTAAAAAGTTGAAAAGGTTTGACTAACCTCCTAAAAAGATGGAAAAGGTTTACCAACCACCTAAAAAGGTGGAGTTCCCATTTTCTTCTTCTTCTTCTAGATAGTTTGTATCCGTGCTCCCATTAAACTTCACCTAAGCCTTTGCATCCACATAACTCATAAAAAATGTGAGAATTCAACCATTTGACTTTCAAGAAGTCAAGTGGGGTAAGTTTATAATACAATCAAAATGTAAGAAATGAAGCATGATAGGACTTAGTCATATTTTCATCACATTCATCCATATAAAAATAGAAATTCTTATAGTCTTTATCAACACTTAAACATGATAAATGATGCATGAATGTGACATATATTTTAGAGTTATCAGTAGTCTACCTTGATATGGCCGAGTCTTGAGCCATTAGCGCATGGCAGTGCTTCTTATAGCATGACAAGTGATGAACTAAAACTTGGCTTGTTTATATCATTGTTGTGTGTTCTAATTCATGCAATACATTTATAATACCTCACTTAGGACAGTAGTAAGCAAGGGTCGATCCTCAGGGAATCTAGGTAATGAGGATTGAGACTAAAGTAGAAAAGGGAAGAATTCCTATAGTGGAGAATATTAGAAGTTAGAAGAGGAATTTTATGGACATAATGGATGTAAATTGTTAAATTATATTTATGTGGTTCTAATTAGAGGAGTAGGGATAATAATTAGAAGGGAATAGATTGAGTGAAGATGGAGAAGATGATGAAGGGGAGAGAAGAGAAGTTTAATAGTATAGAGATAACTGACGATTTGGGTAGGGTTTTTGAAAACAAATGCAATATCCTATGATTTTATTAGAATAAAAGTTCCTACATTATCCATGGAAAAGCTTACAAGAGAATCCCTCATCAGAATCTTCCCACAAACCTAGTGTTGGTGCCAATCCTAGGCCGGGTGGTGTTTGATTCGCTACGACGATGATCTCCTCTTGTTCTCCTTCTCCAGAACAAACTCGGGCATCCGATGATGCCTAGCTTGGGCCTAAGCTTCTCCCCCTTTCTTGCTGGTGACCTGGTGTCAAAAGAGAGCCAAAATAAAAAGAAAATAAGGAGTGGAGGAGGAGAACTTTTAGGAGTTAGGGCTTCCACCCAATTCCAACGGATGAGATTGATTTTTGGGAACTTCAAGAGTCCGATGGAGAGTTCAACCGTGCAGATGGGAAGAGCACAGTGAGACTAGCCTGTCGTCAAAATTTCAACCAGATCGGACGGCTAGATCATGAGATATCAACCTTTCTTTTCCTAGCATTTCTAGCCGTCGAATGGATGATCTCTTGCATCAGCAGTCTTCCATCATCAAGCTCCAAGATCACGCCACATCACCTTAGGATTGGCCGCTGGATCTCCGCCACATCACCTGCACAAGTAAGTGACAAAAGGACAAAAGAGGCAGGTAAGTCGCGCGCTTCTCCTTTGCACGAATAAGAGAGTGCCACGTTGCTCTCTTATTCGCTTCGCGGTCAAAAATGATGGCGCATGACTTCCGCCTCACCTACGCAGGTAAGTAAGAAATTAAATTAGTAAAAAGAACAGTTAGATGAGAGGAATCTGCGGCGATTACTTTCGCCGCAGATTCCTCATTTAGAGCGAAAAAGAGAGAGCCACGTCGCTCTCTTATTAAGCTCAAGAGGAAAACAACAAAATGGGAAATAAGAAACGACAAAAAAAAAAAGAATAACAGAACGACAAAAAAAAAAGCTTCAATTCGACAAAAGGACAAAAAAGGAAAAATAGAGCTAAACGACAAGATGGAAACGAGAACGACAAAACGCAAACAACAAAACGACAAAAAAGGTCAAAAGCAACAAAACGAGAAGGGTTGTCTGCGTCGAATGAGAGAGCGCCACGTCGCTCTCGCTCTCTCTCTCTCTCTCTCTCTCTCTCTCTCTCTCTCTCTCCTTCTTCCTTGACGTCAAAGATGACGGCGCCCTCCACGTCATCTACACGGGTAAGTCAGCAATTAAAATAAACTAAAGAAATAAATCTTAACGCGGGGCTTCCAGATTGCGACACGTGTCGCGATCAGGTGGCAGCTATTTGACTTACTTGTGAGGACCCAAAATTGCATATATGCCCCTATTATTGATAAATATGCAGAAAACCTTAAGATAATTCGAGATATATCAAGAAAATGCTCCAAAATTCAGTTAAATCATTTATAAAATCCCAATATAGATATATTTTGCTATAAAAATTCATTTCATTGCCAATTTATAATCGAAGAGAGATATTCAAATATTATAAAAGCGAAGAAATACCATAAAATCATAATGAAGCAAAATTAAGCAATTTCAATTATAATAACACATAAATATATTCCTTGTAAGCCAAATGTTCATGAAAAATTCAGAGTTAAAGGTCATAGATTTATATGTTATCAAACACCCCCCACTTTACTCAATGCTAGTCCATTAGCATTGCCTATTCTGGTGACACTTATGTAATCCTTCCACTTTCCAACCTTGGGAAAGAATAGGCAGGGGCAAGAATACCAATCAAATTGTTTATGACAGAGCCATCGGAATGGAGTCACCCCCACTAAGTCCCCTACGTGTTTGGTGCGAAAAAGACCTAGAGCTTGTGCTATGACATGAATGATGCTCACACTCAATCTAAGGAATGTTCCTTACCTCCTCCTCATATCATCTCTCACCCTTCCCTCTCTCCTAGTCTAGCTACCTAGCATTAGGGCTCCCCTTTTCTTCTCTCCCTAGGAAGAGTGTGATAACATGCTATTTATGCATGTAATTACATAATTATTAATGCAAATTAATGCATTAATCATTATAAATATATGCATGTTATCATCTTTTAAGCATATTTCTATCATTTTGTCTAAATTCATGTTATGATCTTAAAATACATCAATTTATGGGTTATTATGCATAATTAAACATTTTAATCTTTAATCCTAATTATATTTATGATCATAATCATATTTTAAAGTTGAAAATATAAGAGAAAATACATTTCTTAACATTTATCTGTTTATATGAATTTATTTTATATAATACATAAATGCATAAAATTAATATAAATTAATTCTCTTATTATTTTAATAATTTGACCTTTTAAAATGATAGATTATTCAATTCTGAATCCAACAAAACAAATTTGAATTAATTTGGAGTTATATTTTGAAAGTTATGAATTTTACAATTTTTAGGAATTTTTCTGAATTTAATTTGATTTTTATGTCGATTTTTAATATTTAATTTAATTAAAAAATGCAAAAAATTTGGGTTTATCGCGCGTGCACACGTGGCATCGCCACGTGGACAGGCCGCGAGCGCCTACGTGGCGTGGAGGTGACGTGGCGCTGACGTGGGCGCTTATATATATATGTTTAATAAGTACATACGTCACTCGTGCATAGGGAGACAAATTATTAACATCGGCTATACGTCATATATTATATATTGAATGTTTTCTGTTATTTCTTCAGTGTGGGACTAAAGTCCCTTTGATTTTACCTGTGCAGGACGCGTGGCGTGATCTCGTGCGTCTGATCAACATCGCGACAAATCGAGCGCGTGGATGCGGTGAACACGTGGTCCACCAGATCAGAGATTCAACACGTGCATGAAATGGACTTTAAGTGAAATGATCTCAGCCGTTAATCACGAGTTATAACGGCTGAGATCATTCGCGATCGATGGAACTTTGATTTAACGACGATCCTCCGATCAAAATACGACGAACGAGAAGAAGCTGCACACTTTCTTCTTCACGCGATGAGCATCAATCACGACCCTCCTTCCGTGATCCAACGGACATAAAAGGGAGACGTCGTTTCAATCAAACGACGTGTGACCACGGTCGTTAATCGCGATAAACGCTTCATCCAACGGCTGCAATTTAATTTCATTTTATTTAAAAACCGTTCTTCGCGACGAAGAATAGGTTCGTGATCAATCTTCAATTACTCCTTCTATATGCCACCAAATCGCGCGCCATTTGTTCGAGAGTGTTCTTGACTCATAAACGCTTCAATTGAATTCTTGAAATCAAACTTTGATCGAAGGAGAAGGAAGAAATTACATCCTGAACTCCACTTTCATCTTCGAAAATTCGGAATGAAAAGCCTTGCATCCGGCGATTAATTAGATCATTTCGAAGGCTACTTTGGGTTAGGTTGCGTGATTTCATCTTAATCTTTCACCATTTAGTGTTAATTTTAGTTTTAGCATCGTAGATTAGTTTAATTTTAGATTAAATTTTGGTTTTTAATCGTTTTTCGAAACAAAAATTTCATCTAATTTCAAACTTCGATTTCTCTTCGAATTCTTATCCAAATCACCTGATTTTTGATTCCGTGGATTTGATTTTGAGTTATCTTTCTTAATATACTAAAACGCCCAATTTCTAATCTCAATTCGTCGTCTGATTTGACTTAATTTCAAAGATATCTCTCAAGTTTCCCTAATTCTCCATGGATTCGACCCTTAATTACCATTATACTAATTAATTACTTTGATTAATCATAAATTGGTAAGTTTAGGACTTTATTTTGAGACTAAATTGTGTGTAATCAATGACCATACGATTTAGTCTCGTTAGAGTGTCCTGAAGGAAATAGCATAGAAAAGTGCACAAAGATGGATATGAGATGAAAACTGATTAATGTGCGGCACAAGGATAAACTTCAATCAAGATGGCATTCCTCTCGGAGAGGTCATTAGTGGCAGGAGTGTAAGAGAGGAGATGATGGTGTGAGGCTATTAATCGATAAAGAGGATTATGATGAAGATGAATGGGTCGAAAGATGAAATGAGTGAATGGATTGAAAGATGGGAGAATTGAATGGGAAGTGTGGTGATGGAGTAGAAATGATGATAGAAAATAATATTCCTTCTTCTTTCTTTCTCTTTTTTGGTGATGGAGTCCATCAAGCGTGTTTCATCTCAGCCGTCATAACTCCTCTGATGAACAATTGAGATTAAATTCTCTTAAAACTATTCGATGATGAAACTGTTGGGTTCTAATATCGATAAATTTCTGAAATTTTGATCAAAACATTGAATGCAATGGAAATCATTGAATCAGATATTCAAAATACTAAGCCACCAAGAACAGATGATCCTATAATTTAGTATGAATGAGATAACATACTTAAAGGGTTTCCTTTAAGGAGTTCTTGAAGCTATTCAATTGTCTAGCCTCTAGCGGTATCCACACGGTCTCCCAATGGTTGGATCTCCTCTTCAAAGCTCTTCACCAAGAGAGAAAGAGAAGAAAGGAGAGAATTCCCATAAAGCTTGCATGGGCACCTTGAGTTTTGGTCGTTCTCACCCTATTTATAGACATTTGGTATGAGGTTTTTCATAAAAAAACCTTCATAATTATGTCAATATTCACCAACATCCATAGACCTTATGTGTGTAACCCTCTAGGTCCATATATCTCACTAGTTAATAACTCAATAGACCAAATAATACCTTATTGGTCAACCTTAATTAATTATCCACATCCACATATAGATTAATTAATCAAGAATCGATTTAACCCAATCGATAGGTTGAGTTGCCAGCTTGTTGGGTGCCAAGCTACACCACGTACACTAGGATATATGGAGTATGTAAGAACTCACTTATAGAACCTTCCTGTCATCGATTACCATGTATGTATAATCCTTCATCCACATTAGACTCATGAATGACTTAGGGTATGGTCAACATTCAAACCCTAATCGGTCACTCAAGTTAGTACTGATGCGTGTATAAATCATCGGGAATGCCTTCTCCGATATTTCTACTACCTTAGCCAAGGATTTCATCGCATCTCATTCCTTGAGTCAATCTCCTCAAAAATCGAGGGTGGATGATCCCATATTGATCACACAGTCATCTTCGTGAACTTCATGTCGTATACAATATATGACATTTTAGATATCTTGTGGCTATGGATTCATAAGTCATAATCAAAACACGATCATCCATCCACAAGATGTCTTTGGTATCTCAAGTCAAAGGACCACATACACAACCATGACATGAATCAACCTGATTGGCTGTTAGCTATAATATCATTTAGGGATTCATACGGATAAATTCAGTGAACTCTTTCTCCAAAAGAGCACCCACTATCTATCATTAGTGTCTCCACACCGATGGCTATAGGATCAGCCATACTCATCATATAAGTTGGATTAGATAGTGTTATTCTTTCCGGATAATTCGATGTCCTTCTCGAATATCCCATGAATAGGAATGTTTAGAACATATGTTTAAAGACTAGTGATCACTATTTTATGATCTCATCATAATTCACTTAGTCATTGCACATGATCATGGACTTCATTGCAAACATCACACAAGAATGAAAATGAATAAATTTCATTTCAATGAACATAAACAAGATACATGAAAGTGTGATTGGCTTATCGGCCACATAATATCCATCAGAAACCACTATGTGCCACAAATCACTCGCTATGGAAAAAGAAACAAAAATAAGTGAAGGTCAACGGCTCTCTTTAAGTGTGAAGATTGAACGCTTCTCATCACGCCACTCAAACTACGCAGAAAAAGAAACAAAAATAAGTCCCACATGGCAAAAATCAGGGCAAAAGTTGCGAAGAAATATAAAACGGTCATTAGTGGGTTAGCTTATATCCTTTAAGTGGTGCTTAACCCACTAATGACACGCATGCATGCACACACCTTTGCACCACATGGCGTGTGCATAAGCTATCCCGTGGTGACATGCCAAGGACTTTGCTACGTTTGTTGCCATGGAAGCACGCAAAAATAACATAATTTTTATCATTTAGAACAAAAAAAAATTCAAAAAAATCCAAATAAATTCAAAAAAATCCTAAATATTAGAAAATTCATAACTTTAAAAGTACTCTAAATTAATCCAAATTTATTTTGTTTGATCAGAAATTAAATAATCAATCATTCTAAAAAGTAAAATTTAATAAATAACAAGAAAATAAATTTTTAATTAAAAAATACGCTTATTTATTTTTAAAAATAAAACTAGAAAAATAAATGAGTGTTTATTAAAGTATTTACTCTTATTATTTAACATTAAAACCCAATTATAATCTCCAATTCAAATGAGAATAATCTAATCTCAAGTATCTCTCTTTAATTATTTATGATTATCCTTGAAAAGAGTGTATTTTGATATTATAACTTTAATTTTCATAGAATGATAGATATAAACTAAAAGTTTGATAACATGCACTACAATAGAATGTTTCGTCATAATGTGCATAAATAGTCATATAGTTGCATGTATAAATTGCATGTGATAAGCATGCGTGCGCGTGAGGAAACGAGAGAGAGGAGAATGGGAGAAGAATTTCTCCCCCTCATGCGCATGTACATTCGCGCAAGAGGAGATGAGAGAGAGGAGGATAGAAAGTTTCTTCCATCACGCACACACGCACTTGAGAGAGATCTTAAGAGTGAGAGAGGGAAAGCAAAGAGGAGTAGGGAAGGAGAAAAAATGAAGAGAGGGAAGATGTCGTGCGAGAGAGGGAAAGCGGAAGAGACTGCATGAAAGAGAGGAGATGGTGCCTCTCCATAGCACCTCTCCTCTATTCATCGCAGAGAAAATTGCTTGAGCGAGAGTTGGCGAGAGGGAGAGAGTGATTCAAGTGGGAGAGAGAGAGAGAATGCCTCTCTTTTTCTCTTTTTTTTTTAATTTCTCTATAAAAAAAATAATTTTTTTACTGATTTCAATTTCTAAAAAACACTAAAAAAATCCTGAAACTCCAAAAAATAAATAAAAATTTATTTCTTTAAAAGTTGTATTCTAGATAAATCAATGTCAGTAAATGTTCATAAATTTTTATTAATTTATGAAAAATCAACAGTATTCTCTTAAACATAAAATTATCATTTTAGATCATAATGATATCCATTTATGATTATACTTTTAGAAAAACTTATGTAAAGTGCATGATATTAATGCATCAAATTGCATGTTATTAGTTGCATATGTGGTCCTTAAAGACACCAAACACATATTGTGGATGGATAATCATTTTTTAGATGCAATTTAAATGTCAAAGGATCTTCAAAATGTCAAAGATTTGATATGACATAAAATTCTTGAAGGTGATTGAGGGTTCAATATGAGGTCATCTGCCTGTGGTATAAGAGGAGATTGCCTCAAGGAAAGAGATGTGCTTGAATCCTCGATCAAGATAGTAGAAATATCAAAAAATTTGTCATCCATGATTTCTTTCTTGCATTAAAACTTACTAGAGTGACCAATTAGGGTTTAATAATTGACCATACCCTAAATCATTCATCAGTCTCATTAGCATGAAGGATTAAATATATGGTAATTGACGATTGATAACTTTTTATTGATGCATTCATTTTCATCATTATAAATAGGTTTTAACATATAATTCTTGTTAATGTAATGTATGTTATCATGTTTTTTATGATATTTTTGTATTCATCATTTTATAACACTCATATACTCATCTTGCATCTATTTAGTGTTAATTTGAAAAAAAAAATGTCCTATCATATATCATTCTTTTCAATTACTTATACCATGAGACTCACCTCATTTGACTCTTTTAAAGTCAAGTGGTTGAATTCTCACATTTTCTATAA
>CM044112.1:919897-990833 GCA_024174645.1 Lemna minuta
TTCATAATTTTAAATCATGATAACATGCATTTATGATTATATTTTAGAGGAAAATGGAGATAAAATGCATGAAATTGCATGTTATTAGAGCTAAAAATAGGTATAAACTAAATGGTTAGAAAGTTGGAATTAGATATGATGAGTAAAGGGATAAATAGGTGAATTAATGATCACGGTTCTTTAAATTCTTTCATGGAAAGTTTGGAAATGAGGAATCCCCACCTCAAGAATGTTCGACTAAGTATGATGGGGGACATGAATTTTCTTAAACTTCACTCAAAATCTCTTCAATTCCAACCCTTAATATTCTAACCCTTTGATTTTTCAATTTTCTTTATAGCCTAATAGATACTCAACTCTCAAAAATTCATCCATTAAAAATAATCCCATGGTTTATCTAGATGTCATGGTATTTTAGTCACCAAATTATAATCAAGATGCTGCTAGGGTAGAACTTCAAGATTTCAGATGACAAAACTTGCCAAGAAAATGCATGTTCATACTTGAAATCCATAGAACATATTTTTAAATCATGATAATAGTAATTCTAAACTTTGAAATTATACTTCCCCTGCTACTATATGCACGGGCTTCAATGCATAAATATGAAAAATATATATTTTAGGGGAAAGAATTTCAAATAGAGGGGTATTTAATGCTTCAAAAATTGAGACTTCCATAGAGTATTGCTACTGTTGGCTGCAAAAGCTTAAAGATGGTAGAAATGGTTATCATCTAGAGGCCAAATTCGAAGTTAAACACAAAAAAAACATGAAAAAAGAAAGAAACAAAAAGAAAACAACCATAAGTGAAATCACAGGAGGTTTATAAAATTGATGGCTTATTATGGGATGGGTTGGGTGGCTCTTCAAAGGGCATAGAAGTGGGAAGAGATGCCGAAGATGCTTCTATGTAGGGCTTTAAGTGTTGACCATTAACCTTCAATTGATAGCCTACGTTCGGACATGGTCTAATTGTACCATTATCAAAATCTTTTGGGTAGATATATCTTTTCACCCTCTACCAATCCATATCCTCTTTGTTGATATAAAGGAGTTGAAAATATAGGTTTTGTAATTATTTTTATTTACATCTAGCATTGGCTAACTAGAGGCAAGAGAGTAGAGACAAGTCTTCATTTTGTGTTTGGATCATCATTTTAACTAAATTTTTTCCTTTCGTTCCATTCTTCATGTTTTATGCAAGACACAAAGCCCGAGTGAATTGTGCGGGCTCTTAAGAAATTGATCAAAATAGGAGCATTTCTAGCTCGAGATCTGTATAATGCTTCAATAAAATTAGATTTAGAGCTTTTATTGCAACCTAGAATCTTATTTTTACTCATAAACGTTCAAGTAAATTATTTTTTTATCTTAAATATTCTCATCTTTGAAAGTGAATTTAGATATTTTAGATTATTGCACCGCATTGCAGCACATTCATTTCACTTTTGTCATTGGTCTCATTCATGTTCTCCATCAAGATCTTTGTATTTTGATTTGGATCTACTGACCTTCCTCTATATGGTACATTTTTCCCTTTGTTGACAATGAGAGCAGGAAACCCTATAATTGTATATAAAAGGGAGAGTACATAAGTCCTTATATAATAGGTGAAGATGAGAGGCCTGATAACATTCGTATGTAACTTATATTATTATCATATTTAATTAATATTCATGCTTATTTTATGTAATTATGATGCATGTTATCATAGTATTATAAATTTTCTCTATTGGTATGCCATTTTACTAAAGTCCATATTTAAGCATTATTTAGGGTTAAATATGTGTTTTATTGATGTTTGAACTTTTGCAAGGTTAAATGATTAGAAATTAATCACTTTCCTTGATTTATTTTGACTTTAGTAGATGATTAAAAGAATTAATGTCAAGAAGAGAATGATAGCATGATATAAAATAGAATTCTTAAGGGATTATTCAAGATTTTTTGAATTCAACCTATTCTCTTGTTTGAATTTATATTTTTACGTGGCATGATATTAAAGATGAAGAAATTTGTGATCCAATGGAGAAAATTCGATTAAAAAAGGAGTTATATAAATGAAGATATGAATTTTTGATATTTTAAGAATTTTTTGGATTTTTTTTTCATTTTTCAGGTATTTTTCAGATTTAATTTCCTTATGAAAATCGCAAAAAGGGGGAATTTTAATCGCATGGGACCCGCGAGGCCACGTGGACTCCTACGTGGGTGCCTACATGGCGCGTAGTGATTGGGCTGGCAAATGATGGGCCCACGGGTTAGTGGGCCCAGGTAAGAGTATTGAGGCGTACTAGGCTCATGCAGGCAACGCAATGCTGAAAGGCAGTTCCACCTTATATACCTATCGATTTACATTCTTTTTCTTCATGTGGGACTATGTTCCCTTCTTTGCACGTGATATGGAAGTTCGTGGTGCTTAGGATCAAGTCGTATGGATTGACACGTGTCGATTCTATGGACTTCGATCCACCGGATCCACATCAAAAGCAAGTGCGCAATTTGGAGCCGTCGATCGCTTAAGTGACATTGGACGGTTGCGATTAAATCACGCACTCAGCTAATTGTACGTGGACACGTGGCTGCATAAGGACATTTCGATGAAAATAGGATGACATAAATCAAGCGGAGTGAAATCCGCACCCGCTGATTTCACGCGATCGGACGACCAAAATCTCATCAGTGAATTGGGCGGACCATGTTTTTCGCGCGAATTTCTCTTTAAATTGATGTTCTCTCCCTTTGTAAACTTAACTCTTGATTGAATCATGAAGAAATTAATCAATTTTTAAGGAAGATCTTGAGTTAAGCATGATTCTCATGCGTCCTAGACTCAATTCCGCATCAATCGACGCAAGTTAATCACGAATTCATTGCAAGAAAAGGTTGAATTCTCCCCTAGTACACTGAACGTACGTCGAAGAAGGTTCCAGAGAAATTCTCCATAATCAAGACACTTTGAGGCTCAATCTTCATGTTATCAGGTTTGTAGTGTGATTTCTTCCTAATCCTTACAATTTATGTAGATTAGATTAGATTTAGATAGTTAATTTCAGTTTTGAAATCGAATTGTTCATCGTTTCGCCCAAATTTTGGTGCAATTTTTTGCCGATTTTGAAACAAGAATTTCTCCCTGATCTTAAGTCCAAATATTTTGATTTTGGTCTCATTTTATTCCTTGTTTCATTAGCTTTCCGTATATATCTAGTTCATAAAATTTTATCATTTTTTGACCTTTCAATTTGACATTTGACCATCGACTGTTCATTTTCAATCTGAATTTGGGTGTTGACTTGCTGGGGCAATTACTCTTAAAATACAAGGTGAAATTTGACAATTTGGGTCTCTTTAGAATCCTCTAGTTGTTAGCTTTATATTCATATGCAATTTTCTTGATTTGGATATCATTTGGTCAGCAATGTGATGATTTAAGCCGAAGTGTTCTTTTCTGGATTTTTTTGATCTTTGATTTTCAATAAATCATAATACATCCAATTATTTCAAAAAAATCACGAATTATATATCAAAATTTTCCATTTTTTCTGTAGTTTCTGAATATATAATTTTTGTAATATTTTACTCTCTTTTTATTCTATGATTTTATAGAAAGTCAACATCAGGTCAAAGTCAATGATTTGACCTTAACTTTTGACTTTTCTTCGTCAAATTAGTTTCTAAATTCTTAAAATATTTTCTCTCATATATTTATATCATTTTAATTAATTATATATCACTTTCCTTTCTAAAAATCTCTATTGAAAGCTAAGTTTGTCCAAGTCAAGCCTTTTATCACTGTCAACTGTGTTCTCTGTGGATCAACTCAATCTTTACACTATACTTGATTTCATATTCTTGTTATTGTGAGTTTGGAATTATAATTTTTTTTACTGATGTTTGTGTGTTTTCAACGACTGCATAAATCGTTACGTCAAGGCCCTAAATGGGACAAAGGCTCAATACCACTAGTGGACAGTCCGCCTCAAGCTGGAGCATATAAGTCGAACATGCCCAGCTTGGTACACATGGCGTCATAGGAGATAACAACTAGAGTCTTCATAAAGACATCTACAAGCTGATAAGATGATGCCACATGAGGAGTAGAGATAACCCTAGACATAACCTTATCTCGCATGTAGTGTCAGTGAATCTCAATTTACTTTGTATGCTCATGAAAAGTGGAATTGCTGGAAATGAAGATAGATGCTTGATTATTACAGTACATGTCACTGGAAAAGGAGATGAAATGCTGAGATCCTCAAGAAATGATTGAAGTCGTACCATCTCTCGTGCGGTCTCAAACATAGCTCGATACTCAAACTTCCCATTGGAGCATGATACCACTTTCTATTTGCAAGATTGTCAAGTGACAAGGTGATGGAGAATTATCTCAAAACATGAACACAAGAGTTCCAAGTGAACCTATTCTCCTCCTTAGTCATGAGTTTGAGAACGTATCCATTTATTTAAATGGATGAAGAAGACCTCTCTAAATAATCAATGAGTGTAGATTCTAAAAGGGAATTACCTTCCCTCCTCCTCTTTTATATATTGATCTAAAGATTGACTTGGTCAAAAGAAATTAAGCCCTTATCCTTAGAAACTTAGAATTCCTTGAATGGACCAAGTCAACCACCTCCTACCTTGATATAGGATCCTAATTATCCAAACCATATCCACTATATCATAGGTAACCTTGAATAGTTATAAGTAATGATATCAAGAAAATCAATAGTAATCCCTTTGTTATTAAACTTCCTTCTTTCTTTGAAAACCTCCCATAGATAGAAATATAGGAGAGATCTATATCTTATCACCTATGGAAGAAGTATCTATGGATTATATCTCAAGACAAGACTTAATGCTTATAATCAGCAAGGAAGACAATTACCTCCCACGAGATCAACACCTATATGACTAAGAAGACAATTACAGTTTGTTCAGAATAATTCTACCCACCCATAGAAGAAATTGAAGGCTTTGCCAAGGATAATGACAATGAATTCCACTTGAAGTCATAAAAAATAGCAAGAGCACATTGAAGATGCACAAATCGTCTATTTCAGAACTCGCAGTCGATCTTAGCTGCTCAGGAAGAATTTGAAACAAACAAGCCAACATTTTTGCAGCTTTGGAGAAACTCCTCATGTTGCATAATGCCATCCTCCATGAATTGCGCTTTATCACAAGCGTCGTTTACTATTCCTGTGCGACCTTTCTTCTCTACAGAGACTGCCGACCACCAACCATACAACTACCACGTGATTCAATGCGTCTATGAATACGGAACAATGAGAGGACATCACAAGGGTAACTCTTAAATTATCTCCTATGAAAACAAGCCGTCCGCGACTATCGGAAGCCCATAAGAGCTCCTTGTCAAATCGTTGACCAATCTGCTACTCTCGACATCATATCTGGCGGCAAGGGAAGCAACTGTAATGGCCTTGTGCAACTGACGTTCACGAAGTTCCAAATGCTGATGCCAATGGTGCCAGCAAGACAAGTCCACTTTGTCAGATACTGTCGCTCTTCGACCCGATTCTTGCTACTGAAGCTCAGAGAATCGGAAGGAAAACCCAGTCAACGGTGACGTTCTATTCCGCCCATTACACAAGAAGGAGGCGACGACGTTTATTAAATCGATGTCAAAGGATTCACTATCACCGTGAGCTGCCGCTTTTATCGTTGCCTCGCGGAGTGAAAATTAAAGATTGTGAAACTGGGTCAACCCAGTCAATCTACTTTGTCGACTCTTATCAAGGATGTCACCACGTAACTCCCACGGATTTCCCAACGCGCGCAGAGAACAATCACGTTAGAAGATCTCGAATGGCCAGTTAAAGCGGAAGTTAAAGCGATGACGAGCATGGGCTCAACCCATCCGAATCAATCCTTCTGCGGAGGTAACTACCACTTACCATATTTCAACATGAGAGAGAAGAGATTTCGCGGTCAACCTTCCTACAAGAATCAGACAACTCAGAGAGCATGAAGCGGTCCACGAGAAGACGCGTAGACCCCCGTTTAACTATTTCTTTCTTTTCGAAACTCTCCTTCACCGTAACTTCCCGCCTCTCTATCTCTATAAAATAGAAAATTGTAAACGAAAACGACATGTTGTTTTGATGAAATTTCGGTTACTATCTGGGTACGTTTACCCTTGGTGTTTGTGTGTTCTTGTGCTTCTGTCGTAAATCTCCTCTCCGAGTTCTACCTCCCTTTCCCTTTCTCCCTCCTTTCTGTCAGCTTTCTTCCATTTCAAGTCCGACGCAAACTAAGGATATTCTGGGTTTCTCGTGAAGTCCCGTGAACGCACTTCCCATCCTCCTCCAGGTATTCATCCTCTCCTCGTCTTACCGTGAAATAGTTCTCTATTTTATCTTAAGTCCAACATCGACGCTCGTGCAAATTCCATTTCATCACCGTCGCAGGATACTCACCTAAGAACTCTTTCAAATTCCTTTCTCTTTTTATCATTTTAGTATTCACGTAGTGAATACATTAGTATTATTCTTATCCTCTAATTCACCATCTATTTCCGTATTAACTTAACTAATCTCCATCACAATCTTTCCTCTCTATAATTGCTATTTACCATTCTTCTCTCCTTTCATCATCCTCAAATCCTATAAACAATGACTATCCTTATTCTCTATTATATATAACATTAAATTCTATTCATCTTATAAATCATATATCCTCATCTCCTTATTACATCTTCACTACTTATCCTCTCCATATCTCCACTGATTTATAACCATAATTCCTACTGATATCGTTCATAGATCATCCCCATATTGTAGGATTTAGATACATCTTCTAAATTATCCTACATCACAAGGTTATCCCTAATGTTAGTGCAATAGCTTGTAGTAGATTTATGATCTCTATTGTCACGTGCATATTTGACGTCATAATAGGCTTCAATAAGAAGATGATTGTGTCATCAATTGATGAGTGCTCTCCCTGTGGCTTGCTTGATGTATGCTTGAACCTGTAGAGCTCCCTCCTAGTGAACTCCTCAAGGTTCATGCACAAATTGACTCAAAATAGTAACCACATATATGATATCGGGGCGAGTGATAGTGAAATATAGAAAATTTCCCAACAATCTTTGATAGGGGTTAGCCTCTTCAAGGAATGGAGAGGAAGTATCTGGCAAAGTGAATCCACGAGGTCATTGAAAACACGTTGATACGTGTCAAAAAACTTACCAAACTTACCAATTTTAAAGATTAATCACGAATTAAGGAGTATAGTGGTGAATAAGGGTCTAATCCACGGAGAATTAAGATATTTTTTAAGAACTCTTTGAACTTCGATCAAATCAAACAATGAAATCAAGTGAGAAATAAGGGATTTTGATATTTTTAGAAAGATAACTCGAAATTGAATCCACAAAATAAAAAATCGTAGAATTTAGATCATGATTGCAAAGAAATTGACAAGCAAAGTTTAGAGAGAAATTCAGATCGTGAATAGAGAGAAAACCGAAATTAAAAAAAATTGACTAAATCTATGATTAAAAATTAAAATCTAATGTTATAGGAAGAAAGATTAGAACAAAAATATGATTTCTAACCCAAGATAGCACTCAAAGTGATCCAATTTCTTGCTAGATCAAAGGCTTTTCATTCCAAAAATTTAAAGAGGATTGTTGGCATTCAAGAATCGATTTCTCCATATTCTCTAAATGAAATCTCACTTTCAAATACTCCTCATATGCGAAAATGAGTGTAGAAGTGAAAGAAAGCAAGAGATTCAAGGATTGTGGTGTATAGGCAGTTTGATTACTCGAAAAACCCAACAATGATTTACATCGTCAAAGAACATCTCAATTTATAGGGAGATTGGGGCTTAACCGTCGGATCAGCAATTAATCTTTGATCAAAGGCTTTGATGAAATGTACATATGAAAATATTTACACTTAAATCCTGTCCGTTGCATCAGAAGATGGACCACGAGATCTCGCCACTTCGCGCGTAAAGAAATGCCAGAAAACTTTCGCTATCTGATCTTGATCTAACGCTCTAAATGCGTTTTGGGCGAATTTGATCTCAGCCCTTCTAAATCCTTAGATGAACAAGTGAGATTAAATCATTTGAAAATGATTCACTAAGGAACCAAAGTGCACCACGTACCCCCCGACTTAAGTGAAGATTGATGGTTTTCATTTAACACGCAAATCAGACGCTTCACACGACTCCACATCACCTATGCATATGAAGACAAAAAAATAGTCCCAAATGTCAAAAATTCAGGTGAATGTGTGATTATATAACAAGTGTGTTCATAATGAGAGAGCAAAAATCTTGAAAAGGGGCCTATCTCATTATTGATACACGCACGCACATATACACGTGTGTGACAAGTGGCGTTCTCATACGGCGTCACGTCGTGCCGTAATTTTGTCTGCGTCATGTCAGCTGCCATGTGAGCACAAGATATAAAAATTATTTTTGATTTATTTTAATTCAAAATAGTTTAATTAAATTCATAAAAAAATTTCAGAAAAAATTGATAAAAATCACTAAAAATTAGAAAATTCATAAATTTCAAAATACAATGCCAAATTAACATAAATTTGTCTTGTTTGATCAGAAATTAAATTATCTATCATTTTAAAAAGTCAACTTTAATAAATAACAAGATAATAAATTTGTATTTCAAAAACACACTCATTTCTCTTATAAATTAAAACTTAGAAAAATAATTAAGTATATAAAAAGGTATTTTCTTTTATTATTTAAGATTGAAACCCAATTATAATCTCAAATATATATGAGAATAATCTACTCTGAAATAGATTCTTTATAAATGTATAATTATGCCTAAAATAGTGCATTTTTAGATTATAACTTAAAATTGTATGAAATGATAGATATGCGCTCAAAGTATGATAACATGCATAAAAATGGAATGTTAATAATCATATAATTGTATATTAAAATTTCATGTTATGAGTTTCCCACACGTATGGGCGAGCTTCCATGGGTAAGGTCTCCAACTTGCACTCAAGAAGTCTCGTTTCCTTAGGCATGTTAAGGGCATACTTGTACTAGGTCAAAGCGAGCTTCCCATCTTGATGAGAAAACTCAATCGCAAGAAAGTATCTAGGACTCTGCAAGTAATCAATGTTGAGGTCTTGCTATAAATAAGTATTGATAGCAAGAATACGAGTGCCATCACTCCCAATTAGAAGAATATCATCAATGTAGACTACAAGAATGACAAGACCACCCTTAGTCTTCTTAGTAAGCAATGTGATCGATCGCACATGATGTGAAGCCAAAGGCAAAGAGAAGACCACTGAACTTGGCAAACCAAGCATGTGGACTTGGCTTGAATCCGTATATACCTTATCGCAAGAAACACACTTTAGATGACTCCCCCTCAGCAACATACCCAAGAGGTTGCTCTATTAAGACCTACTCCTTGAGATTACTGACGGATCGTTTTCGTGCGTCGTTAAAACACAAAAACGTAAGTCAAACAAAATTTTTAAAAACTGAACTCACAAAGATAAGATATAAAATCGAGTAATGTGTAAGTATCGGGTCGATCCACAAAGAGCAAGGTTGACTTCAATTGCAGAGTTGACTTGGTCAAACTTAGGTTTAAAAGGGGTTTTAAATAAGTGAAAATAAGAAATAATGAGTCGAAATGATATCAATAAACTAAATAAGAAGTTTTAAGAATTTAATTCTCGGGTTTGACAGAGAAAAGTCAAAAGTCAAAGTCAAAGCATTGACTTTGACCAACAGTAGGTGTTCTGTAAAATCAGAGAATCAAACAGAGTCAGAAGATTACGAAAATTATACATTTAGAAAGTAGAGAAAAACGGAATTTTATTGATATATAATTCGTGATTTTTGGATAAGAAATGGATTTACTATGAATTATTGAAAATCAAATATCACAAAATCCTTGAAATGAACACCTCGGAGGAAATCTTCAAATTGACTAGTCAAATGAAATAAAAATCTTAAAATTTATATGTCAATGGAAATCTAAGAACTAGAGGAATCTAAAGAGACCAAAATGATCGAATTCTGATTTGTAAATTGAAAGTAATTGACCCCGAAAGTCAACATTTGACTTCTGATGAAAGATGAACAGTCCTTGGTCAAACATCAAATTGAAGGATCAAATGAACTCAGAATTAGATGAATTTTCTATCCACGGAAAGCTGATGAAAATAGAAATCCAAAGAAACCAAAATCAAGTGATTTGGAATTATAGTCAAAGAGATATCCTATTTTCAAAATCAGTGATTTTTCGGACTGAAAATTAGAAAAAATGAAGAACACTATGAACTAATTTGCAAAATTAAAGATGATATTTTTATATTTGATTTGATTAATAGATTGATAGAAGAGGAAGGAAATGTCCTAAGATCAACACATAAATCCTAAGTGTCGATCAATCCGTGTAATCGCGACACAGTCATCATTATTCAACCTGAGCTTGAATTAGCGCCCAAGCTTGGCGTCTATCACGGTAGAACAATAAGCTGAATAAGTAACTAGAGCTGGCATAGTAACAACCTTGCCCCCTATCCTCAGTCCTCACGGGGCTAAGACCCTTGCCCTAGCCTTGAGCGGGATCTCAGTGATAAGGCCCTCTAACTTTCTCGAGATCGATTCAACCGATGGTGATTAATTCTAAATACGATAAGAAGATAAAACTTGATCCACCGGTGCTCCCTTGGCCTTTCGACACGAAACACTCTTGCCATGGAACAAGCGATCAAAAACGAGGATACGAAGAAGCAAGTCGGGTATCTAGATGCACTCGGTTCGTCACGCCGCACAATCATAGATACCAGGCGAACGCACAAGAACATAAGAAGAACAAACAATAACTAAACATACCAAGATAGTTGATCCCTAGCAGCCTTGATCCCAATGGCCAACCTCCACAAGGAGGCTAACTAGAAGATGAATTTTACATTGGATATGAGGCCTATTTATAGATAAGTTTGTGCGAAATTGGTGGATCGTGGCCCACGACGCGGATTTCACTCCGTGTGATTTCAGCCGTCGGATCGCGCGAAATTGGTGGCTCATGACGCGGATTTCACTCCGTGTAATTTCAGCCGTCAGATCGCGCGTAATCGGTGGGATTGTGGCCCATGACGCGGATTTCACTCCGTGTGATTTCAGCCATCCAATTGCGCGATTTAATCCTCACTGTCCGATTGCACGATTTAATCCCGACCGTCCGATATCACTGTTCACGCCACGTAGGCACCACGTAGGCATCCATGTGGGCTTGCGTGGCCCCGCCATGTGTCCGCATCATGTCACGTCACCTCCGTGGGTCCCGCACGATTAACTAAATCCTGAAAAATGAAAATAAAATCCAGAAAATACTATAAAATTAAGAAATTCATAAATTCATTTGTATAACTCCTTTTTAACTCAAATTTTCTCCATTGGATCACAAATTCCTTCCTTTTTAATATCATGTCATCTAAAATATACTTTCAAAGAAGAAATTAAGATGAATTAAAAATCACTTACTCATTTCTTAAGGAATCTTCTTAATCATATTTTCATCTTGAAATTATCTTTCAAAACATGCACTAAAGTCAAAGTAATTTAAGAAAATAGATGAACTTCTATTAATTTTAACTTTGCAAAAGATTAATTATCAATCAAGCATAAAATTATCCCTTATTTATGCATAAATATCGACTTTAGTGAAATGACATACCAATGGAGAAAATTCCTAAAAAGTATGATAACATGCATCATATTCACATAAAATAAGCATGAATATGAGTTAATTAGGATAAGAAATTAAGTTATAAATGCATGTTATCAATTACCATATAGAAAGACATTGGAAACATCTAATTGGTGGAGAGACCAAGCCTGATTAACAACAAGAGAGAGGAGCAAGCAGATTGAGTTGAGATGAACGACTCAAGGGAATATTTTGGTACAGTCAATGCCATATGCTTGAGTGAACCCATGAGCAACCAGACGAGCCGTGTGACATATAATGGTACCATCATAATGATATTTGACAATCAAGACCCATTTGCAAATGATGATGTTGGCATCTACTAGATAGGGAGCCAAGGTCCAAGTCCCTCAAGAAACTAAGGCCTCCACCTTGGAATCCATTGTCACTTTCTATTCAGGTATCTATTTTGCCTCAACATGCGAGCGTGGAATTGACTATGAGGCTACATAAAGGGCAAAGGCATGAAAGGATGGAGAGGGATGGCAAGTACAAGTGTGTGTACCCGTGCGAAGGGAGATTAGAAGGTGAAGATCATCTAGAGGGGCTTGGGAAATGATGCTTGGAGATGGCGAGGTTGTGGTGGAATGGGAGGATAGGGGATCTATATCCAAAGTGGAGGAGATGGGCGGAATCGAGGAAACATGAGGAGAAGGATATGAGAGAGAGTGGAGGAGAGGAACTAAAGGATGGGGATTGGCAATGACCACCAAGGCAGAGGAGATGCAACGATAGGACTTGGAGAAGGAGAGGGAGAAGAGAAGAGGGAAGAATCCTCATGGAAGGTGATGTCGGCAAAAGTCACATAGGAATGGGTGTCAGAAGAGTACACCGATAGCCCTTATGTATCCTAGAGTAGCTACTAAACATGCTTTAGAGAGCACAAGGGGTGAGTTTAGAGAGGGAAGAAGAGTAATATTGGACAAAAGTAGTACATCTAAAGACCCAAGGAGAAAGGGAGAAGAGAGGCGAGGTGGTTAAGAGACAGTGAAGGGGAATAGTGCCACAAAGGGGAGCAAAGGGAAGCCAATTTAGGAGATAGGTGGCATTCATGAGAATTTCGGACCAAAGATGAGATAGATATCTGAATCATTAGAGTGCAAGTGATATCAAGGAATTGATGGTGTTTTTGCTTTGCAACACCATTTTTTTTATAAGGTGTGAGGACAAGTGGTCTAGTGAAGTGATAAGAAGATAAAATATAGTTATAAGCACCCATGAATTGCTCTTATTTAACTCTATTGAAATCTTGAACACAACATCTCTTCTACTATCTCATAACTTGAAGTTTCTAGAATATTAGTGTATTGAGAGAAATTTATTTTACATGACTTTTGCCTTTTCATTTTCAGGAAGTTTACAAGAAGAAGGGCAACACGATCCTCCAATGGAAGTGTTTAAAGGGCTTAGTGGGCTGTCCAAGACAAGCTTTTAAAAACTTAGTCAAACAAAGTGAGCTCAGCAAGGAGGAGACACGGGGGACTTAAAATGGGCAAAAGTCCTCTCCCGGGGGGTCTCTCTTTCTCTCCCCCTTTTCAATGCCTCTGCCCTTCCTTCCTTTTCAGCTTCTTCTTCCTTTAGGTTTTCTGCTTAGAAAGTTATCAGCCGCCGGCAATTTTCTCTGCCGGGTAGATGTAATAGAAATGATATCCTTTATTTTAGTTGTAGTTTCCTTCTTCACCTTCTCGGCAGTATATTCCATTCCCGATCTCTAGTTCTCTATCTCTCTCTCAACCCTTCTGCTGCTACTCGATCCCTCTACAACTCTCTGTTTTTTATCCATCACGATCAGTCCTCCCCCTTCTCTAGATCGCTCCTTGTCTGTCCTCTTCTTCGCTCCGCTCAGACATCCCTCATTCTCTTCTATTTTACCTTTTGTGAACCCATTCTCTCTTTCTCCTTCCAATTTATTTTCTTATCTTTCTTGTGGTTCTTTTTCTTTTTTGTATCAATTGTCTGTCTCTTCTTCTTGCAGATTCTCTATCAATTCTCTCCTCTTCTAGTTTTTGTATGCTGCTAAATTTTTATTTCACATTCTTCTCTCTTCCACGACTTTCTCACCTTTCTATTCTCCCGTTCTTCTTCTTCTCCATATTCCAGTTGATTCTTCTCTTTCACACCTCTTGCTTTCTTGCTCACCCATCGCTCTCTCCAACATTTTCTCTTCCTCATTTTCTTTCTCTCCCTCTCTCTTTCTATCTACCTCTCCCGAAATCTCCACTTCTCTCTCTCGTTCTATCGTTCTCTCTCTCATTCTTTTCTTTTCCACTCTCGATCTTTCTATCTCCCCAGCTTTCTGTATTCCTTGCTTTCTATCTCTGGAATCTCGATTTCGTTTCCCTCTTCCAAATTCTTTTTCTATCTTTCTATCTCCCTCACATTCTCGCGCCGAATAACTTCTCACATGCATGCTTTCTCTCCCTCTTCCTCGCGCTCATCCGCTCTCTCACCTTCTTTGCCATTCTCTCTTCATCCTGCTCTTCCAATGCATCTCTCACCCTCTCTCGCTCTGCCTCCTACATTTATTTTCCTGTCCTAATCTAATGATCTCGCTCCATCTGTATCGCCTTGTCTTCTGCGTCAGTGCAAATTCCTCCCTAAGTTATCTATCAATCTCTCACTTTACATCCTTCTCCCTCCTCTGTTTCTCTCCCTCTCCCTCACCGTCTCTCTCTCTCTCACTCTCTCTCGCTACTTCCGGTTCCCTCCTGCTCTCTCTGATTTTCTCTTTCCCACTTCTCATGCTTGTTCCCTCTTCCTCTTTTCCGATTTCATCACTCTTTTATAGCTCTTTTCTGATTCGCATTGGTGTGAATTGATAGCTCTCATTCTTCTCATATCCCAAACTCTCCCGCTATCAATTTTGCTTTCTCGCTCCCTATCTTCTCTTAAGCTTCTTTCGTAATCTTGCTTTTGGCATCTCTTTCATTCCTCTCGCGCTTCCTCTTTTTCCCTCTAAATTTTGCCTTCTCTCTCGTACCGCTCTCTCATAATCTGCATCTCTCTTTTAATCTTCCCTCACGGTCAATCTCTCCTTTCTCCCACTCAATAATTCCATCCGCCTCTCTTCCTCTGCATTTTAATTTCCACTCTCCCTCTTCCCTCTCTTATTTCCAATTTTGTCACGCTCTTTTAGTTAATCTTTCCTCTTATTTCACTGCCATTTCAATCCAATCTTTCCTCTCTTTCAGGTCTTCCAATCCTGCTCTTTTGCTCTCTCTCTCTCCTAATTTCGCTTCCCTCACTTCTTCCCCTAATTTTGGTCTCTCTCATTCTCCTACTATCAGTCAAATTATTTTCTTCCCCTCATTTCATTCTAAATTTCCCTCTCTCTCTCTCTCTCTCTCTCTCTCTTATCTCTCTCTCTCCCCCTTATTCTAGAGCTAGCCCTCTCTCTTACTCCCTATCTCATTCCCTCCAATTTCTCTTTTCATTTGTTCCCTTTCTTTTCATCTCCTTTATCACTCTTTCTCTTTATTTACTTCCCCTAAAAAAATCCCCTCTCTAGCTCTTTATTCTCTCCAATTCCCTCTCCCTCTTACTTCTCTTCTTTCTACATGGTTTAGATTTCCTTTGTTACTCATTCTAATACTTTTTGTACTCTGAATTTAGGATATTTGCATTTGTAGGTTCACTTAAATCATCCATTACAATTCATTCCTTCCACGGTCAACTTGAAGAGTTGACCACCAATCTTTCATCATTACCCTCATCTCTACTTCAATTATTGATAGTGTCATGCCCTAGAATCCCTGTGGATTGACCTAGAAAGCTATATGCCTTTATTATCTCCATCCGGCCTTAGTTTTCTCGAGTATAAATATTAAGTCTGTCGGGCTTAAACACACGACGACTTTGAGCCTATCATGAAGAATATCACAATTAGTGCAAAAGGTACATAGAGAGGTTTGGACGAACTCTTTTGTGTCATCACTAAGGAGAATCTTTGACATAATAAAGTAATGAGTGATAACCTCCATGATGAAGTGGGCGGCCATAGAGACAATATCAAAGTAATCATAGAGAAGGTATACCCAATTTACATGAGTATAGTTGACGGAACAATTTATGCGGTCATTGCAAACACACGATCGTCAGTCAAACAAAATTTATAATTTTAAACTCACAATGACTAAAAATATGAAATCAAGTACAGTGAAAAGATTGGGTCGATCCATAGAGAACATGGTTGACTTTAATGAAGGAGTTGACGTGGTCAAAATTAGGTTTTTCAGAAATGAAGGGAATGTAGAATTAATGTAAATGATATAAATATATTAGAGAAAATATTTTAAGAATTTTAGAAAATGATGTGACGAAGAAAAGTCAAAGTCAAGGTCAAAGCAATGACTTTGACCATATGTTGACTTCTGTTAAATCAAAGATGAAAAAGGTGGTAAAATATTATGAAACTTATTCAGAAACTATAGAGGAAATGGAAAATTTTGATATAAAATATGTCATTTTTAGAGAAGAATTAGATTTATTATGATTTATTGAAAATCAATAATAAGAAAAATCTCGAAATGAACACCTCGGTCAAAATCATCAAATAGACTAACCAAATGATATCTAAATCTTGCAATTCACATATGAATAGAAAGCTTACACTCAGAAGATTCCAAAGTGACCAAAATTGTTGAATTTTACTTTACATTTTAAGAGAAATTACCCCCACAAGTCAACACCCAAATTCGGATTGATAATGAACAATCGTTGGTCAAACGTCAAATTGAAGGGTCAAATGTTGATGAAATTTCACGAATAAGATATCCATGGAAAGCTGATGAAACAAGGAATCCAATGAAACCAAAATAAACTAATTTAGACTTGAGACCAAGGAGAAATATTTGTTTAAAAATAAGAAAAAATCCACACTCATATTTGGGCGAAAGGATGAAAATTGTGATTTCTTAACTCTAATTATCTATCAAAATCTAATCTAAACTGCATAAATTGTAAGGATTATGAGGGAGTCACACTACTAACTTGATTGACACAAATATTAGGCTTCAATTCACATGGATTCAAGAGTATTTCTCGGGTTTCTTCTTCAATGTGCGTTCGGCATTCAAGTGGTGATTCTGATCGATTCTTGCAATGATTTGTGGTCAATCCTGCCTCAATATGATCGCAATTGAGTTTAGAACGCAAGGTGATCATGAATAATTTATTATTTTGCTCGTAAAATGCTTAATTTCTTCACGTTTCAATCAAATTTTAAGTTTAGAAGAGAGAAGAACATCTATTTTAAAAAAAATCAACGTGAAAAACGCGGGCCGTCCGATTTTTTGAAGGACTATTGGATGGCTGAGATGGCATGAATTGGATGGCTCACGATCCGAGAACTCCTTAATTGTCGGCCGTCCGATCTTCATCGGCATCTCCTTGAGTAGCCACGTGTCTCTCCATGAGTCACCGAATGCGTGGTTAAATCGCAGCCATCGAATTTCATTAATTAGATCGACGGCCTTGAAATGGTCACATGCTTTGCTTATGATCGGGTGGATTGGAGTCCACCTGATTAACGCACATTAATTAGTGCGAACCAATCCGACACGCCACGCTCCACCACGTGTCCAACAAAACCTTGGAGAAAGATTAGTCCCACACGGAGGAAATTAATGAGATTCTTTGGGTATAAAAGGTAGACGGGAGTAAGCCCATTGCGTCGCCTACTTGGGCCAACTAGGCCCCCCTATCTTACCTGGGCCCGCTAGCCCGTGCGCCCATCAAATGCCAGCCCACCTGCCTCATCGTGCCACATAGGTGCGTATGTGTCTCCGCGTGGCGTTGCCATGTGTGCCCGCCACACCACGTTATTTTCGCGGGTCTTGCGCGAAAAGATAACCCCTTTTTGCGATTCTCAATAAGGAATTAAATCTGAAAAATACCTGAAAAATCAAAATAAAATCCATAAAAATTCTATAAAATTCAAAAATTAAAATCATGTCTTTCAAAATATAAATTCAAGCAAGAAAATAGTGTGAATTCAAAATAATATTAAATCAACCCGTTAAAATTCTATTTTGCTTTATCCCATCATTCTTTTATGGAAGTTTATTCTTTTAATCATCTACTAAAGTCAAAATAAATCAAGTAAAGTCGTTGATTTCCAATTATTTAACCTTGCAAAAGATCAAACATCAATAAAACACATAATTAACCCAAAATAATGCAAAAATATGGACTTTAGTAAAATGGCATACCAATAGAGAAAATTCATAAAACTATGATAACATGCATCATAATTACATAAGATAAGCACAAATATTTTTTAAATAAGATAAGAATTTAAGTTAAATATGCATGTTATCAATATTCATCAACAAACATAATATAGTAGCAATGACCGGAAATGGAGGAACCACAAATAGCACAACGAAGAAGATCAAAAGGTGCGAAGAAGGAGATGTCATCGCGACTAGCGTAAGAAGATGGTTAATGTTTGCTCAATTAACATGACTCACACACAAACTACGTAAGAGAAATCCATGGTAAGATCTTTTGAAGTTTGTCAAATTATGGATTGCCTTAATGGCGATGCCACCAAAGGGAAGAAGTAGCAGTAGGTGTAATATAAAGAGCCCAAAGACCGGCTAAGGGTTTATAAGAAACTAGCTCACAAGTTCCTAGCCTATTCTCATGGCCCAAACCAATCCTTTGTTTGGGTTACAGATCGTGGAAAACATAATGAAAAGGAAAGAAGGTAACTAGACATGGAAGAGTATGATTGATGACACTAATATAGAGAAGGTTTACATAGAACTTAGGAGTTGGAGTTGACAAGGTCGACCATCAGCAATGGTAATAGGGGGATGAAGACCTAGTAATATGAGAGGAAGCTCCCAAGTTGATAATCCATGATGATGAAGAGGAAACAACTAGAGCAAATGTACCTGATGTTGAAGGATATAGAAGTGAGACAAGATTGACGGAAGAGGAGACATCAATACTCAAAGAGCAATAGAGTGCATTATACTTGGTCGACATCAAGGTCACATGATATTAGGGAGTAGGGATGCTAGGTGGTTTTGGAGAAACGGGAGTTGCAGGAGTCAAAACTTCTTGGGCAATAGGAGGCTTGTCGAATTTCTTCTAACATTTGTTAGCAGGATGGGTTTGCTTGTCGCAGTGAGGACATGACAAAAAGGAGTTGCGACCACGCCCACTAGGAAGATAACTGCCATCAGAGCGGGAGGGAGACCACCTTCATTGCACGCTCAAGGAGTAGAATTATTAGTGTTGAGGAAGGAGTCATATTGCTTGGAGCATACGAGAGAGGGGGGAAGGTGTACTAGTCATGACTCAATGAGCAACAGAGAAAATGGTAGTAAGGCTAGGCACACGATCACTAGAGAGAAGAGAACCCCTAATTTGAGATGTGATGGAGGGACGATGCCCACTGAGATAGATGTTAGCATAGAGCTCTTGGTGGTAAGGCTTCAATGTCACAAGATCTTTTATGGGAGGTTGATAAAGTTTGACATCTTGAATTAAGGCTTTCAAGCAACTGAAGTGGGCTTGAAGAGAGAGAGATCGGCTTGCTTGTAAGTGAGAAGGGACTCAAAGATCTCTACCACATGGTCGATGTTCATCTGATTGACATACATTGTCTTGAGAGTTTGCCGAAGAGAGTGACTTAGCAATGCTCTACTTGATGTTGTGCAACATTCAAGTGATAATAGCTAAGTTGGACTGTGACCAAGAGGCATACGACGGGTAGCAAAGTGGTGGAGGGTCCTATATGAGATGATGTTGAAGGCTATGAGACTCAAGAACGAGCTAAACACTCAAAGCCATGATGCGTAATTATGGCAAATAAAATTATAGGTGATAACATGCTAATTAAACATGAAAATACATGATTATTAATGCAAACTAAGGCATAAATCATTCCATTCTAATGCATGTTATCATATTGTTTAGTGTTTATCTATCATTCTATGAAAAAGTCATTATAATCTCAAAATACATTAATGTAGGGTTAATTATGATGAATTAAGGATAAATATTTTCATAAACCATCTTTACTTGAGATTATAATTAGTTTTTAAAGTTAAATAATCAGAGAAATCATTTTACATAAACATATATTTTTCTAAGTTTTAACATCTAAAAGAAATGAGTGTATTTTTAAAAAAAGAAATTTAATCTCTTTTTATTTATGAAATTTGACTTTTTAGATTGATAGATAATTCAATTTCTGACCCAATAAAATAAATTTGGATTAATTTGGAGTAATATTTTGAAAGTTATGAATTTTCTAATTTTTAGGGATTTTTCTGAAGGTTTGATAAATTTTTCTGAATTTAAAAATCAATTTATTTACTTTAAAATCAATTTATATGTGCATAGGTGACGTGACGCAATCTGGAGCGTCCGATCGCACATGTAATCAGGACCATTGATAGTCACTTAAAGGCGAGGCTACGTGGCTCAATCTGATTTGCCGTCGAATCATTTTAAAACAATTTAATCTCAGCCGTTGATCTGAGGAGTTATATCGATTGCGATTAAAACAGACAAAACGCATTTGGAGTGTCCGATTGAGATCAAATTGCGGTAGTTCAATGTGTTACTTATAACGCGTGTGATGTGGCATCATTTGGACGGTCCATCAGAGATCCAACGGCCATGACTTAATCGTAACGATTTGTAATCGTGCTTTTGATCATAATCATTGATCGAAGATTAAATGCCAATCGGACGGTTATGCCCAATTCCGCCTATAAATTGAGATGTTCTTCAACATTGTAAAGCATTCCAAGGCAATTCGAGTAGTTAAACTGTTTAGACACCAATTCCCTTAAATCTCTTGCTTCCAATCGCTTCAAGACTCATTTCCTTGTCCACAAAGTGCTTGAGAGTGGGAGTTCGTTGAGAGAATAGGAAGAAATTGACGCTTCAACATCAATAGTTGTGTTTTATAATTTGGAAATGAAAAGCATTGATCTGGCGACTAATTGGATCAATTTGAGCACAATCTTGGGTTAGGGATTGTGTTTCATCCTAATCTTCTTTCGTAGAGCTTTAGATTTCTATTTCAAATTGTAATTTGAGTCAATTTCAATTTTAATTTCGGTTCTTTGCGATTTTATTTTTCAAAAATTTCTCTGATGTTCATTCGATCATTTCTCCCCAAATCTTGATTCAAATTCAGTGATTTTTAATTCTATGGATTCCTTTTCAAGTCTTCTTTCCAAAAATATCAAAATACATAATTTCTATCAATATTTCATCATCCGATTTGACTGAATCATAAAAGATCCCTTGAAATTACCTTAATTCTCTGTGGATTCGACCCTTATTCACCACTATACCCCTCAATTTGTGATTATTTGATAAAATTTGTGAGTTTGGTATTAATTTTGACTATTGAACATGTGTTATCAACGACCTCGCGGTCTCGATTTGTCAAAAGGCAGACATAGTAAGTTGTATCATGATTGAAAGACGAGGTGTGGATGTTGATGGAGTAGGTGACTAGAATGCTTTGCTCGTAAACTATAAGCAGGAGAATCACGTGAGTATCAGCCTGAGATATCAAGACGGGTGGTAACAAAGTATCAGAACCTAGAGCCGAAGAGTGTGGAGAGGACAAAGAATCCCTAGACAAAGCGATAGTTTATTGATGCATACCGGGTAATATACTAGGACGATAGATGTAGGCGCGAATAAATGTATTGTCTGCAGCGAAGTGACGGATGGCGTTGACAATGTTTACAGCAAGAACGCTTGACAGCGGTGACAGCTATAAATAATGATGGAGAGGAGGTGGCGTGCCCGCAATGACGACTATAACGTGCAATGGTGATGGTGATGACGATAGGAGTTTATGGCTCTGATATAATGTTTATGGTGAGAACAAAAAACTCTAGAATTGTATATGGAAAGGAGAGTACATAGGTCCTTATATGAGAGGTAACATGAGAGGCCCTAAGAGGGCTCAGTGCCCGATACCACCATCAGACACCCTTATTTACCCTATTCTTGGTTATTTGTGATTAAGATGAAAATTTATAAATATTTTTGCATAAATCTTATTTTTCTAAAGTGACATATTTAAACCCTATATGTAAAATTATCAGCCCTCACTCAACATCTCAGCCCCAAGAATACAACCACCCTAAAATCATATTCTATTTTGTAAAGTCAAGAAAATATATTGTTTTCAATCTAGAAGCTTGTTTATAATGAAATTTTCACTAATACTCTCCATTTCTTTGTCATGTTTTGTGTTCTTTGTCATTTTGAATTTTGGCATGAATTAGAGCTAAAAGGTAAAATTTTCATGTTTGACCTTTTTCAAGGCCAAAAATTCTTCAAAATATAAAATTTTCTTGATTTTATCCTATTTGAGGACCAAAATAGACAATTGTCAAAATTGGCACATAATCATCTTTTCTCCCTTTTTTGTGATTGGCTCTCAAATAAGAGAAAATCAAGAAAATATTATGATTCGAAACATGGTAGGCCTTGGAAAAGGTCAAACATGAAAATTCACACAAAAATGGAAAATGAGTGCTAAATCACGATGATTTAAAAAATAACATAAAAATGGAGTAATAATTGGTTGATAATGATGGAAATTTGGATACGAATAACATATTATCAATATCTCTCATTTTACCTTTGACTTGTTCCCATCTCTTTGGATGTGGGTATCCATCATGGTGAGTCAAGCCTTTTGATCCTTAAAGGACACATGTGACTTAAAAGTGTCATTGTAATCTACAAAGAATGATAATGAATCATATGAAGTTCTTTTGACTCATTAAAAAGTCCCTTTGATTTAATGAGTATTCCTTGACTCACTAAGTGTCCTTGGCACAAGATGTTTCCAATGGTTCATTTATAATCCTTAAATATTGATGATCTTAATGTGTTTTTTGCATATTTAATGTAGACTCTATATGTACAATAATTTAAAGGTGATATATATATAAATGGATAAGATAATTCCCATTACGAGCCAAACATTGCCCCTCGAATGATGATGTTGAACCTCAACTTTTACATATTTATCCCATGACCTTGGCTTTGACCCTTGGTGGCATTACCATTTACTATATCTGAAATTTTGAATGAGTTGAGATTTATCTTTACTGAGGATTTACTTAAACACTGAAATCAGTTGAATGACCTTGAGTTTCACGTGGGTAATTCTTCCCCTTTGTTGACTTGACCCTTGAAGTTTGTTATAGTATAAACCACTAAGGAGTTATTGATAACATGCATATATAACTTAAATTCTTATCTTATGTAACTAATATTCATGCTTATTTTATGTAAATATAATGCATGTTATCATAGTTATATGAATTTTCTCCACTGGTATGCCATTTACTAAAGTTCATATTTTTGCATAATTTAGGGTTAATTATGTGCTTTATGGATGTTTAATCTTTTCCAAGGTTAAATAAATAGAAATTAATTACTTTCCTTGATTTACTTTGAACTTAGTAGATGATAAGAAGAATTCATTTCAAGAAAAGAATGTTGGGATGATATAAAATAAACTTCTCAAGGGATTCACTAAGTTTATTTTGAATTCATCTTCTATTATTCTTTTAATTTATATTTTAGATGACATAATATTAAAAATGAATAAATATGTGATTCAATGGAGAAAATTTGAGTTAAAAAGGAGTTATATTTCTAAAGATATTAATTTCTAAATTTTCTGGATTTTTCTAGAATTTATTTTGAACTTTTTAAGGAATTTTTGGATTTATTTCTTTATTAAAAATCACAAAAGGGTGGTATTTTCCCATAGGACCCGTAGAGCTAACGTAGCGCATGACGGACACATGGCGGGGCCATGTGAGCCAACGTGGACGCCTGCGTGGCGCCTACGTTGCGTGTACACTAACGGGCTAGCAGTTGATGGGCCCATTTGTTAGTGGGCCCAGGTTAGAGTATTTTGAGCGTACTTGGCCCAATAGGGCGACGCTCCCTTAAGGAAATTATTTATTATATACTCGCCTATTTTCACTAATTTTCTCTGTGTGGGACTATGTTCCCATTAATTCTTAAATTGCTAGATACGTGGCAGCATGGAGATCGTCGAGTACGATCGTGACAACTAAGACGCATCGATCGCGTGGACTCAGGTCCACCCGATTGCCATCAAACGCACCTGCACAAAGGACCGTCGATCGCGTACGTGGCATCGGACGCTCGAGATTTAATCGCGCTTTCGGCAATCGTGGGGCGACACGTGGACGCATCAAGATCAGCCGATCAAGATTGGACGACATGATATTTGCGGGATCGTGGCCGTCGATCCGTCTTCACTAAATCGGATGGTCCACAATTTTCGCGCTGATTTCTCCTATAAAACGATGTTCTTCCTCTTTGTAACTCAACTCTTGATTGAATCCTGAAGGAATTAAGTAGTTTTTGAGCCAAATCCTAAGTTCGTCGTGATCCTCTTGCATTCTAGACTCGATTGTGATCCAATTGATACGGGATTGATCACGAATCGTTATAATATTTGATCGAATTCTCCCCTTGAACGTCGAACATATGCCGAATAAGAAACCGATCAAATCCACTTCAATCGATCCGATTTGGAGCCCTATCTTTGTGTCAATTGGGTTAGTACTGTGAATCGATCATTCATCTTGCAATAATTGTAATTTAGGTTCGATTTAGGTAGTCGATTTCAGTTTAGAAATCGATTTGTTCTTCATTTTTGCCCAAATTGCGTGCAGATTTTAACTGATTTTGATATAAGGATTTCTCCCTGATCTTATGTCCAAATTATTTCATTTTAATTTCATTGGATTCCTTGTTTAATCAGCTTTCTGTGGATAGAAAAATCGTAAAATTTCATCATCATTTGGCCCTTCAATTTGACATTTGACCATTGACTGTTCATTTTCCATCTAAACTTGGGCGTTGACTTGCGGGATGATTTACTCTTAAAATACAAGGTTAAATTTGAAAATTTTGGTCTCTTTGGTATCTTCTAGCTATTAGCTTTCTATTTATATATGAATTTTAATATTTGGATATCATTTGGTTAGTCAATTTGATGATTTAAGCTGAAGTGTTCATTTCGGGATTTTTCTAATCTTTGACTTTCAATGATTGATAATAAATTCAGTTCTTCTTGAAAAATCATGGATTATATATAAAAAATTTTCAGTTTCTCTCTAGTTTCTTATTATAAAATTTTAGTAATATTTTAAGCTCTTTTTATTCTCTGATTTGATAAAAAGTCAAAGTCAGGTCAAGGTCAATGCTTTGACCTTGACTTTTGACATTTCTTCATCAAATCAGTTTCTAAATTCTTAAAATATCATATGTCATATATTTATATCATTTCTATTGATTATATATCACTTTCATTTCTTAAAATTTCTATTTAAACCCAAATTTGACCAAGTCAACTCTTAGATCAAAGTCAATCGTGTTCTCTGTGGATCGACCAGATCTTTACACTATACTTGATTTCATATTGGATGCAAATACAGGTTACACTCCATTTAATAATATAATGAGTAGTATGAAAGTTGGAAACTCTTCCCTAAGAGCATCGCCACAGCTACTACCTTTGCCCGGATGCCATGAACACCATCTTCAAGTGATTGCCACTACCATTAGGAGGTAGGTGCCCCCATGTTGAAGGGGCCACTGCCCTCTCAACATGTTGAATTTGTGTAGTAATTACAAACACACATTAATGGGTAAAAACTAAACCAAAATTACTTTAAATTTTACACAAATCAAGTACAATTAATTAGGATGGGTCAAATCCGTGAAGAATTGCCGAGTTTTCAATTTGGATAAAATTGAAGAATGAAATAGGTTCAGAATTTAGGAATAATATAGATGTGGAAAGAGAACTCAAAGATCTTTCCAAGGAACTAAATCATACAAATTAGAGTAGAATCTAGTAAAAAAATTGAAGAGGGAAGTTAGATAGAAAGAAAGTCATTCGCAAGGACAGAGAAAGTTGATGATAAAACTAAGAATTCTCTTGATATACCGTTATAAAATGAAATCTACCCCTCTACAATAAAAGATTAATGAAAATAGAGCTCAAATAATAAAAAACTACTGAGGAAATGATTCAATCAGTTGTTGGATCTAAGATTTTCTTGGTGAGATGTTCTTGGTAGAAAATTGGAATTGAAGCAGCAAATTCTCCCGATTCTTGAAAAAAGATAGCTATTTTAAATGCTCAAAAGGTACACAAATGAGTTTAGAACACTTCAAGAACAAGAGATTCAAGGATAAAGCCATCTAAAGGATTCATATATCAAGAGTGTCCAAGAATACATGTACCATAGACGATGGAGAGAGTTTAACCATGATTCACTTATAAACATCAAAATAGTATAATTGACTCACACTTTTTTTTATATGAGATAGAGCTCTATGATTGTGCCATGCCATTGAGCTATTTTGCAATGTTACTAAATTTAATTCATCAATCTTGATCCAACAATATAGTTCGCACCACACCATTTTCCTTTTCTAACTTACTAAGCTACCTCTTGTTACTAGTCATGTGCCTTGAACATCCATTGTCTAAGTAGCATTTCTAGTCTATTGATGACATAAATTTAGTTTTGGAAGGTAGTACTGATTTTTTGTTTGTGCAATTTTTGGTATTTTTGGGGAATTTTTTGAAGTAAATATGATTAAGAAATGATATTTTTAACCATAAAATTAGTTTTTGAGTTTAAAATATTATTTTTTTAGTTTTAAGGGTACTTACTCAATCACTTTACATGGCGTGATTGCTATCATTTATCTTAATGGCAGTAATCATTAGCCCTAGCGAATAATTGGCATTGTAAGGTGATGAGCTCAATTTTGAGGTAATTTTAATCGTTGTTTTTAATCAATGTATAGTGATAAAGTAAGCAATGAATCCTCAAGGAGCCTAGGTAATTATATTAGTGCTTTTAGGGAGTAGAGATAATATTATAGAGAAAAATAATGGAGGAAGGGATTTTTGGAGAAAAATAGAAGGACTAAGAAATCAAATATAGTATGAATGAAATTAGAAATAGATATACATTTATATTTTATGAGAAATAATGAGAAAAGATTGAGAATGGAATGATAGAATGAAAGATGACGAAAGAATAGTGAAAAAAGGGGAAATTAGGCAATTAAGAAATCAGGTAAAGATGAGAGATTGTTCCAAGAAAAGAGAACAAATCTAAAATATAAAAAGGAAGATAGGGTTTACCCTATCCATGGAGACGATTAAAAGACAAAATCAGATCCAAATCCTCACACAAAACTTTTGTCATGTCAGTCCTAGGCTTGGTGATGCTAGACTCCTTATGATCTTGATCCTCTCCTTGAACTTGCCTCCACAACAAATTCTCAACACAAAAAAATTTTAAGCTTGGGCCTATGTCTCTCCTTTTCCTTTTGGTACCTTGATGCTAGGAGAGAGAAAAAAAACAACAAAAAGGAAAAAGAAGATTCATTTGTATGCTAGGTTTAGAAGTTGCCTTGGAGTAATGATGGAGATTTAGTCTTTTTTAGCGCCACCTAATGAATGGTGGAGATTAAATCCATAGTCATGCCCCCTAAGAAGGTGAGAGAGGCTCTCCTAAGGAGATGGGCCCCAAAACTACCTTCTAAGAGAGTGGTTAACCAATCTCTAAGTGGCGGTAACTGATAACATGCATATTTAACTCAAATTCTTATCTCATTTAACTAATATTCATGCCTATTTTATGTAATTAGGATGCATGTTATCATAATTTTATGAATTTTCTCCATTGGTATGCCATTTTACTAAAGTCCATATTTTTACATTATTTAGGGTTAATTCTGTGTTTTATTAATGTTTGATCTTTTGCAAGATTAAATGATTAGAAATTAACCACTTTCTTTGAGTTATTTTGACTTTAGTAGATGATTAAAAGAATTAATTTTATGGAGAGAATGATGGGATGCCGCAAAATATATATCTTAAGGGTTTATTTAAGATTATTTTGAATTCACCCTATTTTCTTTCTTGAATTTATATTTAGGTGGCATGATATTAAAGATGAAGAAATTTTTGATCCAATGGAGAAAATTTGAGTAAAAAAGGAGTTATATAAATGAAGATATGAATTTCTGAATTTTATAGAAATTTATACATTTATTTTGATTTTTCAAGAATTTTTCAGATTTATTTCATTATAGGCCGCGTGGCTCTGCCACATGTGGACGCTTACATGGACGCATGGATAGTTCGGCTGGCATTTGATGGGCCCACGTGTTAGTGGACCCAAGTAAGAATGGGGGGATTACTAGGCCCAGTGGGCGATGCAACAGCTTAAGGGCGCCCTACCTTTCATACACATCTTTTTTCGTGAATTTTTGCTGTGTGGGACTAATCGCTCACACAGAGTTTGCAGACGATGTGGCATATCAATAGACGTCGAATCAACGTGCGCCAATCGACACACGTTGATCTTCTAGAATTGGGTCCACCTGATCATCATCAACGCACGTGCGCAAATATGAGCCGTCGACCGCATAAGTGACATCGGACGGTTGCTATTTATTCGAACGATCGGAGAACCATGAATCGACATGTGGCTTCATGAAGGAGACGCCAATGAAGATCGGACGTGCGAAAAATAAGGAGAAGTGGGATTGTGGCCCACTTAATTCGTGCAATCTCAGTCATCCAAAGCATCTTCAACAAATTGGATGACCTGTGTTTTCCGCGAGGATTTTTCTCGAAATAGTTGTTCTTTCTCCTTGTAAACTAACGTTCGATTGAATCGTTAAGAGATTAAGCAATTCTGGAGCAAAATAGTAAGTCCTTTGTGATCCCCTTGTGTTCTAGACTCCATTGTGATCATATTGAGGCAGGATCGATCACGAATTGTTGCCAGAATCGATTGGAATCTCCCCTTGAATGTCAAATGCATTCCAAAGAAGAAGTCAAAGAAATTCACTTCAATCGACGTGATTTGAAGCCTAATCTTCACGTGAATCATGTGAGTCATGTGATTTGAATGCAATCCTTGCAATTTATGTAGTTTAGATTAGATTTAGATAGTTAACTTCATTTTAGAAATCAGAATTTTTCTTTTTTTGCCCAAATTAGAGTGCGGATTTTTGCTGATTTTCGAACAAACATTTCTCCCTAATCTTATGTCAAAACTATTTAATTTAAATTTATTGGATTCCTTGTTTCATCAGCTTTCAGTGAATACGTAACTCATAAAATTCATCAACATTTGACCCTCTAATTTGATGCTTGACCAACCACTGTTTATTTTCAATATGAAATTTGGGCTTTGACTTGCGGGGGCAATTACTCTTAAAATACAAGGTGAAATTCGACAACTTTGGCTTCTTTGGAATCCTCTTATCGTTAAATTTCTATTTCATATGTTAATTTCTTGATTTGGTTATCATTTGGTTAGTCAATTTGATGATTTTGACCGAAGTGTTCATTTCAGGATTTTTCTGATCATTGATTTTCAATAAATCATAATAAATCCAATTCTTCTGTGAAAATCATTATTTATATATCAAAATTTTCTATTTTCTCTCTAGTTTCTGAATATTTAATATTTGCAATATTTTACCATCTTTTTCTTCTTTGATTTCATAGAAATTTAATGTGTGGTGAAAGTCAATGCTTTGATATTGACTTTTGACTTTTCTTCGTCAAATATTTTTTAAAATTCTAAAAATATATTCTCTGATATCTTCATATGATTTCCATTAATCATAAATCACTTTCATTTCTGAAAATCCCTAAGTAAACCTTAGTTTGACCAAGTCAACCGTTCGATAAAAGTCAACGTGTTCACTGTGGATCGACCCGATCTTTTCATTGTACTTGATTTAATATTTTTAGTCAGTGTGAGTTCAGAATTATAAATTTGTTTTGACCGAAGATTGTGTGTTTTCAACGACCGCATAATTCATTTCGTCAGTAACCTTACCACTATTTTAAAAAGGTGGGCTTACCTCTCTCTCGTACAAATATGGATTGTTTCTAAGAAATTAGGAAAAATCTAAATTGATTATTAATTAAAAAAATAAGAAGTAATTGGACCTCTTTGACCCTTCAAGAATGCCTTTGACTACCTTTTGACTTATCAAGGATCACTTTGACTATAACTAACTTCAAAGAGAAATGGAGTCCCTAGTCTCCTAAAAAGGTGGAATGGTTTGTGCCCCTTTATATCCTAAAAAGATATAAAGGACTCACCATCCTCCTAAAAAGATAAAAACTTTTTATTGACTTTTCAAAAAGGTGGAATAGCTTGACCTTCCTCCAAAAAAGGTGGAAAGGCTTGACCATCCTCCTAAATATGTGAAAAGGTTTGACTTCCCTCCTAAAAAGGTGGAAAGGTTTGACTTCCCTCCTAAAAAGGTGGAAAAGGTTGACCAATCTCCTAAAAGGATGGAAAGGCTTGACCATCCTCCATATAACGTGCAATTTATAGATGTAACTATATTATTATAAATGCAAATTAAGGCATAAAATATTTTGTTTTTATGTGTGTTATCATGCTTTGAGTGCATATCTATCATTTCATGCAATTTTAAGTTATAATATCAAAATATATTATTTTTGTGATAATTATAGATAATAAAAGAATATATTTTAGAGTAGATTATTCTCATCTATATTTCATATTATAATTGGGTTTTAATATTAAATAATAAGAGAAAATTATTATTTTTATATATACTCATTTATTTTTCTAGCTATATTTTTTAAGAGAAATGAGTCTAATTTTGAAATAAAAATTTATTCTCTTCTTATTTATTAAATTTGCCATTTTAGAATGATGGACTGTTTAATTCCTTGATCCAAAAATAGAGTTGCATTAATTTAACTATTTAAAGTTACTTTAATTTGAAGTTGTATTTTGAAAGGTACGAATTTTCTAATTTTTAGTGATTTTAAATAAAAATTTTCTGAATTTTTATGATTTTTTCTCGATTTATTTTAAATTTATTTCTATTTAAAAACATAAAAAATTTGGTATATATATACGTGCTGACATGACAGATGATGTGGCAAGCACTTACTTGTCAACACGTGCTGATGTATGTTCGCAACACGTGGCACACATGCGCATGCCGTTAACATGCATCATTAGTTGTAAAGCACCCTATTTAGGGGCATAAGCTAATCAAATCAAGAGCACATCCCTTTTAGATGCAAATTTGGCCTTGATTTTTTCCATGTATGACTATGTTTTACGTTTTTAATATGCATGTGACGTGGTGCACTCAGAATCGTTCCATCGGCATAAATAAAATGGATTCAACCTCATCCCCTCATTTTCACTTAAGTGAGGGGGGGAGGGTTGTGGCAACATCTAAGTGGACAAGGATTAATTTTATGAAATGGATCAATCTTGGCAATTAATTTGAAGAGATATAACACCAAGATTGAATGAGCTATTTGAGAATTTGAAACGTCGATTCATAATCGAACGGACAAGATCTCTGATGCTCTCGCTTCGAGATCACATCACGTGATCTTGACACTTTGATGAAGATCCACAGTCGCGACATAACCCTAATGATTCGCCTCTTTGAATTCCATCTGGACTATGACGGTACGATTTAGTGCGGTCGTTGAAACACATGATCATCGGTCAAATATTATTTATAATTCTGAACTCAAAATGATTTAAAAATCAGAAATCAAGTATAGCGATAAGATTCGGTCGATCCATAGAGAGCACAGTTGACTTTTATCGAAAGGGTTGACTTGGTCAAACTTAAGTCTAACTAGGGTTTTTCAGAAATAAAAATGATATATTATTAAGGAAAATAATACTAATATATAAGAGAAGCTATTTTAAGAATTTTCAGAAAATATTTGGAGAATAAAAGTCAAAAGTCAAGGTCAAAGTATTGACTTTGACCAGATTTTTGATTTTCTATTAAATTAGAGAGGAAAAAGATGAGAAAATATTATGAAAATTATATTCTTAGAAACTAGAGAGAAAGAGGAGATTTTTGATATAAAGATTGTGATTTTTAGAGAAGTATTGCATTTATTATGATTTATTAAACATCAATAAACAAAAACTCCCAAAATGAAGATGTCCAGATAAAATCGTTAAATTGACTTATCAAATGATACTCTAATCTATAAAATACCTATGAATAGAAATCTTACGATCAAAGGATTCCCAAGAATCCAAAAATATCAAATTTCACCTTGTATATTAGGAGTACTAGCCCTCGAAAGGCAACACCAAAATTCATATTGATTTTGAACAGCAGTTGGTCAAATGACCAATTGAAGGGTCAAACCTTGGTGAAAATCAACAAATCAGAAATCCACAAAAAGCTGATTGAACAAGGAATCCAAAGAAACTAATTTCAAACAAATTGGACTTAAGATCACTGAGAAATCCTTATTTAGAAATAAAAAAAATCGATGACAAATTTGGGCAGAATGACGAAATTTCCGATTCTTACACTATAATTACCTATCTTAAAACAATCTAAACTATCAAAATTGCAAGGATTAAAAAGGAATCACACTTGTAACCCGATTGACTTGAAGATTGAGCCTCAAATCACTTTGATTGCTGGGTATTTATGTGATTCCTCCTTCGTCGTGCTTTCGGTATTCAAGGGACGATTTCCAAACATTTTCTCACAATAATTGGTGATTAACTTGCCTCAATCCATGCGCGATTAAGTCTAGAATGCAAGAGAATCACGAATAACTTAAGATCTTCCTCCATAAATACTTAATTTCTTCACGTTTTAATCAAAAGTTACAGTTTTAGAAGAGAGAACATTGATTTATAGATAAATTCATCGCAAAAAATCTGAGCCATTTATTTCTCTAAAGGAGTTTTGAATGGCCATGATGACCCCACGTAGCGCGCAATAAGTGGCCCACAATCCCATGATGCAGGCTCCACTCTCTCCTTGATTTCTGCCATTCGATCTTCATCGAAGCATCCACAAGCATGCGCATGTCGCTCGATCATTCGTCGATTGCGAAAATTAAATTGCAACCGTTGGATTTCACTAATGAGATCGACGATTGCGCATTTGTCACGTGCGTATGATCAAGATCAGGAGGACTGAAATGCATCAGATCAATGTGCATCTTTTCATTTGTGAGATCGGATGCTCCATGATCTGCCACGTCACCTACAAATTAAAAGAGAACTTTAGTCCCACACGGACAGAATGAGGAGAATTTCTCGTGTATATAAGGGGAAATGCCCTTATGCGTTTGTGTTGCCCAATGGGCCTTAATATGCCCCCCTTATCAGTCTCTTGAGCCCATTGATAAGTCACAAATATTAGTGATAAAACATGCTTTTGTAATGAATTTTTGATGCAATCCTTTATGTTTATTTGCATGTTTTATCTACAATCTAGCATGACATGGTGATTTTTATGAATTTCAGACCTTGCCTTAAAGCTATGCATACTTATGTATTTTTAAAAGAATTTGAAGGCTTAGGTGGAGACATGAACCCAAGGAGCTAGGGGAGACAGTCCAAGCAATGTTGGAGCAGCCCATGAAGATTTCAAGAGAGGAATAGAGAGGCCCATTAAGACCCAAAAGGGGCAAGAGAAGATGAACCAGATTGCTGAAGCCGGGAGATCCAATGGCCCATTTTTCTTCTCTCTTTCCCGATTTAAAGGCTTAGGGTTTCTGGAGAAGAAGCCGTCATTTTGATTCAGCCCAAGCCCCAGTTGGAAGCCTGCGAGCAGCTGGATCTGTGTCCCTCTTACCCGAGTAAGAGCCAGGAGGAACAAGGGCGTCTAGAGCTGCTAGAGAGGAAGAGGGAGAAGAGACCCTTAGGCCTCGACGGTGTGACGAAAGGTAAGCTCTCTCTCATTCTCTTCCTCGTTCCCTCTGTTCTTCTTTTTTCTGCAGGTTACCATCGTGGCAGGTAGCCCACTTGCAGAGCTACGGACGCCACCCACCTCTCTCAAGACTCGTCCTAGAAATCGTGTTTCAGGAAACCTCAAGCTTAGAGAAGCCACTTCTTCCCTGCTGCCCGTCGGCAGCTACTAATTTCTCTTTACTGTTTCTCTTCTCGATATACTTCTCTCTTATAGATGTTACTCAACTCAATCTGTTGTTTTCTTTACACTTGACCTAAATCGTATCATGTTTTGTTTCATCTGCTTCGTCGATCGCAGATTCTCGTAACTGCATTTAGACCGCAAGTAAAATCGCTATTTTATCCAGAGCATATTTCCACGACAGAGCTTTGAAAACTCATAAAAAAGAGAATTTATGTCTTCCGAAATCGCTCTTCACCTTGAGCTCACGAGATTCATCATTGACCGCCTGCATCCGGTTTGAAGAAAACGATCGCCGAAATCGGTTTGAAGGGAACCGTATTCCTAAAAAAACTATCTTTATCGCCTGTTGAACCGCCCCTCGAAATCATCGTGATCCACTCTCCTTTGCATGTTTTCCGCTGCAGACGTCTACCTGTAGGTGTAAATCCTCCAAACAAACCACTTCCGAAATCGGTTTTGAATCAAAACCGATTTCACGGAAAACGTTTTCTGGATTTCGCACCTCTACATTCTGCATATCCGCATTGTCTCGTTTCATGTTTTTTTTTTTCCGTCACTATCCCTCTCTCTTCCGTCATACCTGTCACTTCCAGTCACGGGAGGTCTCTCTTCGTGCTGACTGTCGTATCAGCCACCTCTCCATGACCATCTCAGTATTCCTCTCCAAATTATTTTCCTAACTTTTCTTTGTTCCTTCCCTATCATCCATGTATTTTGATCTCTCTCGTCGTCACGATTCCCAACTCTCTGTGCGCATCCCAACCTCTTTGTTTCCCTTCTTCGAGTACCCCTCCTCCGGCACGTGAATCTTCTTGATTCATTTCGGATCTATTTTCTCACCTGTGCCGTCTGCGTTTTCTGTGGCTCTACAAGCATTCTCCGTGTATCTCCCTTCTCTCTTTGCTTACCCACTTCTTATTTAAAGAGCGAGAATACTCTCTTACTACCCGCTCCGTAATTTCTATTATCCCTTTCCTCTTATCTCTTCGCTACTTAAGTCTTCTGCGTTTTCCCTTTTTTACTGTCCTCTCCTCCGTAACTCTCTCTAGTCCTTATTGACTTAAATTATTGCCTTCATTTCTAAAATATTTGCTAAGTCACGTGAAAATGCAGTCTCAATTTTTATTCTAGAATATTTTAAATACTAAGTAAATTGCTGTAGTATACATTTCCCTGGTGCATGTTGTAGTCTCAACCTCCAATTCAAGAGAGGAGGTTGAGCACTTTCTGAAATTCTAAAAAATATTGCTTTAAAGTAGAAATTCACTAGCGAATCACCCGCTCCCTGTGGATCGACCCTTGCTTGCCCTAAGCTAGTGAGGTTTACAAATGTGTTGCGTAAGCTTAAAGACTCACACGACGTAACAATCATTTATATTGTTTACTACTAATTAACACCATATTTTAAGCTTATCACCCATGATAACATGCATTTATAACTTGAATTCTTATCCTAATTAACTCTTATTCATGCTTATTTTATATGAATATGATTCATGTTATCATACTTTTTAGGAATTTTCTCCATTGGCATGTCATTTCACTAAAGTTGATATTTATGTATAAATTAGGGATAATTTCATGCTTAATAGATGATTAATCTTTTGTTAAGCTTAAATTAATAAAAGTTAATCTCTTGTATTGAATGATTTTTTTACTTTAGAAAATGTTTGGAAGGATAATTTCAAGATGAATTCATGATTTAGAATGTTAAGTGAGAAATGATTTAAGCAAATTCTAATTCATCTTGATTTCTTCTTTCAAAATATATTTTAAATGACATGATCTTAAAAAGGAAGAAATTTGTGATCCAATGGAGAAAATTTGAATTAAATAGGAGTTGTATATTTTAGGATATGATTTTTAGAAGTTTTAGCCTTTTTCTGATTTCTATTTTGATTTTTATATCAATTTCCCTTATTTAAAATCGCAAAAAAGGGGTTTACTAACCTGAAGGTGATGACGTGGCGTCTATGAACAGCTGACGTGGAACGTGGGACCACCGCGTGGGTGCGACGCGACGTTGAGGCCATGTGGTAGAGCCCGGGTGGCCCGCGCGAGGCGCAGGTGGCGCTGACGCGTGGCAGGAGGCCACGCGGATGCCCGTGAGGGGCGCCACGTGGCAGGTAAAGATGGCAGTTGGAGGGCCCACGGGATAGTGGGCCCTAGTTAGTCATTTGGGGCGGTAATGCAAATGCGTTACCGCGTCCCCCTATTTAACCGCATTACTTCCCATCTTTTTCTCCGCGTGGGACTATGTTCCCACACGGTCTTACCTGTGCAGGACGCGTGGCAGCCCAATGGACGTCGGATGCGATCAGGACGACGAAGATCGCGTGGACCTTCATTGCAACACGTGCGTTTAAAATGGTTTAAGTGAGACGTTGGATGTGTGACACGTGGCGTGGCGAGGAAACATCACGCCTCAATCAGACACACGAGATCTCATCACCCGATCGTATGAGCGATGGACGCCATGTGAACTCACCGTAGCCTTGATCTTCATCTGACGGTTGATCTTCATCGCGATTTCATCACGACTTCACCAGACGAAGCCTCATCGGACGGTCGCGATCTTTCGCGATTTCGGGATCGGGGAGCACCGCGATCATCCGATTTACATCGGACGGTGGATCAAAATCCTCATCAAGAGGATCAAAAAGCTTACCTGCTGACGCATGGACTGAAGTGGCGTGTTCAATCATCATCAAACGCTCAATCCTGATTGATTGTGCGATCTCCATCGGATGGCCCTGAGTCGCCCTGATCTCCCCTCACTGTGGCGACGCATGGAACTCCCCGGAACGCTGGATCTCCATCGGACGGCAGCTGGTACGCGGGACCAACTATCACGGCTCACGATCGCAATTCGATCGTTGCCCGATCGCCCCGCGATCGGGGCTGATTTGCCAGGAAATTGAAGCCACGATCGTCATCAACGGATCAAGCCGCTCCCACGACCAATCGTGGCCATCAATCCGTGTCCACGATCGCATCAAACGGCCTCAAAATCGGGGCCAATTTTCCCTTTAAAAACCCATATATTCTCTGTTTGTTCTTCAACTTTTGATCGATTCGTGAAGGAATTAAGCGAATTTTGAGGAAGATCTCTAGTTCATCGTGATCCCCCATCATTTAGACTTGATTGCGACGCAATTGGAGCGGGATTGATTGTGAATTTCTCCTTGATTTCATCGAATTTTCCCCTTGAATTCCGAACATCCGCGAGGAAGAATCCGAGCAAATTCGCTTCAATCCACGAAAATTGAAGCCCCATTCATGTGACAATCGGGTTAGTATTGAGATTATATCGATTATCAGGAGGTAATTTGAGTTTTTATTAGATTTAGAAGTTTAATTTTGCAAATTAGTTCATAGTGTTCTTCATTTTCCCAAATTTCAAGTCTGAAAAGTCGCTGATTTTGAAAATAGCATATCTCTTGGATTATAATCCCAAATCACTTGATTCTGGTTTCAAGGGATTTCTCTTTTCCTCAGCTTTCCGTGGATAGCAAATTCATCGAATTCCAAGTTCATTTGACCTCCACTTTGACGTTTGATCGAGGACTATTCATCTTTCATCAGAAGTCAAACGTTGACTTTCGGGGTCAATTACTTTTTATTTAGAAATCAGAATTCGATAATTTCAGTGTGTTAGATTCCTCTGGTTCTTAGCTTTACATTGACATATAAATTGCAAGATTTGGATTTCATTTGATCAGTCAATTTGAAGATTTCCTTTGTGGTGTTTATTTCGGAGATTTTCTGATTATTGATTTTCAATAATTCATAGTAAATCCATTTCTTATCTAAAAATCATGAAATATATATCAATAAATTCTATTTTCTCTATAGTTTCAAAATATATACTTTTCGTAATCTTCTGACTCTGTTTGATTCTTTGATTTTACAGTACACCTACTGTTGGTCAAAGTCAACGCTTTGACTTTGAGTTTTCTCTGTCAAACCCGAGAATTAAATTCTTAAAACTTCTTATTTATCTTATTTATATCATTTCCACTCATTACTTCTTATTTTTACTTATTTAAAACTCCTTCTAAACCTAAGTTTGACCAAGTCAACTCTACCATTAAAGTCAACCCTGCCTCTCGTAGATTGACTCGATACTTACAAAATACTTTATTATTATATCTTATCTTTGTGAGTTTGGTTTTATAAATTTTTTTTGACCATCGTCTTTGTGATTTAACGGCGCACGAAAACGACACGTCAGCGCACTATACCCATGGGCCCAATACACATAGCTTGATTTCTTCACGCAACGTAGGCGCCCACTTGGGCTCGCATAGGTCCCTGTCAGATCTCGTGGTACGACCAAGTTTCCATGTCATCCCACGTCGGCTCCGCACAGGTCCACCGCATATAAACCCCTTTTTTGTGATTTTTTTAGTATTAAAATTTATGAAAAATCATAAAAACTTCATAACTTCATTTCTAGAACTCCTTTCTGACTCAAATTTTCTCCTTTGGATCACAAATTTCTTTATCTTTAAACCCATGCCACTTGAAATATAAATTTAAATAAGAAAATATGATGAATTCAAAATAATATTAAGTCAACCCCTCAAAGTTAACTTTGATTCATCCATCATTCTCTTCTTCTAATTTCTTCTTTTAATCATCAACTAAAGTCAAAATAAAATCAAGGAAAATGGTTAATTATCAATTTTTTGACCTTGCAAAAGGTCAAACATCAATAAAACACATAATTAACCTTAAATAATGCAAAAATATGGACTTTAGTAAAATGGCATGCTAATGGAGAAAATTCATAACACTATGATAACACGTATCAAAATTACATAAAATAAGCATTAATATCAGTTAAATATGATTGTATTTTAAGTTAAATATGCACGTTATCAGACCGTAGATCTCATGAAAGAGAAGATTCAACCGTCAAACCTAATTGTAAAATGCTATAAACTCTCTCTCCTCGTCAGAAAATATATTCTTCGATGTTTTATGTAATTGAAGTATTTAGACATCTCAGTCCCTAATTTTTACTTAAGTGAGGGGGGTACGTGGCAACATCTGAGTGGACAACGATTTATTTTATTAATTGGATCAATCCTAGTCGTTCATTTGAGGAGTTATAACCCCCAAGATTTGAAGAGCTATTTCAAAATCTAAAACATTGATTCACGATTGGATGAAAAAGATCTCATGACGCTTTCGCTTCGCGCAATCACGTGACGTGATCTTGAAACTCTAATGAAGATCCAATGGTTGTGACTTAACCAGAATGATTCGCCTCTTTGAATTCCATCCAGGCCGTTGAAATCAAGATTTCGTCGAAAGAATAGGTAGATTTCACCTCTGGAACTCTGAATATTTGTTTTCAAAAATGCAAAGTAAAAAGCATTTGATCCGGTGATCAATTGGATCATTTTCAGTGTGATTTTGGGATAGATCATGGGTTTTCCTTTTCTCATATTTAATTAGATTTTAATTTTGAAGCTCATCTTAGATTAATTTTGAGAAATTCTACCAAATTCTCATTCTTCACGATTAATTTTTCTTTCTAAATTTTTCTCATTCATTTCTTCGCAAATACAGATCCAATTTTATTGGTTTTTGATTCACTGAACTTGTCTTGAAGTTTTCTCTAAAAATTTAGAAAAATTCCTAATTTCTCACCACAACTGTTCATCCGATTTGATTGAATTTGAAGAATAGATAAAAAATTACCTTACTTCTCTGTAGCTTTGAGCCTTATTCACCATTATAGTAATTGGTTCTTGATTCAAAATTTAAAATGGTGAGTATGGTAATTATTTGGACATGCATTTGTGTGATTTCAATGAACCCATGAAAACATCTCGTCACATCCCAAAAAGGTGGAAAGGCTTGACAAACACCCTAAAAAGGTGAAAAAGATTAACCAACCTCTTGAAAATGTGAAGTACTCATTTTCTTTTTCTACTTATAGATAGTTTGTAGTCATGCTCTCATTACAAATTTTCTAAGTCCTTGCATCCACATAGCTCATAAAATTTGAAGAATTGAACCATTTGACTTCGAAAAAGTCAAATGGGGTTAGTCTCATAATATAATCAAAATGTAAGAAATGATGCATGATTGGATATAGTCATATTTTCATCGCATTCAACCATATAAAAATATATATACTCATTATTACGTATTTATGAACACTAAACATGATAAATGATGCATGAATATTCTCATTAAGTGTTTTGGATTGTATCTTGCATCCCTTTTTTTGACAACACATTTGTTATCTTTTCATCAATCAGATCCATTTTCTCACTAATAATCTTGAATTTTCATTTAGAGCTACTGATCTTCCTCTATGGTTCGACCCTTTCTCACTTTACACGACTATTTGTGTGAAAATCTTATAAATATTAATGCATGGGTTTGATTTACCAAAAAAAATTAAAACCCTAAAAATCAGCTTATTAGCTATGATCAACTTTGGAATGTACTAGCATACAAGGCAAAGGAAATGCACTAGGTACACTAATCAAAATCTTCTATTGGATGTCCCTAGGGGGTGGAGTGATACTTGAGGTTGGTAATATATGGCTAATCTCTCTCACATTGAATTCTTTTTAGAAGTCAACCAAAATATCAACCTCTCTAGATTGTCCTATGGGGCCAAAACTATGGGATTATCTATATTTCTTATCATGTCTAGCCTTCTCATATAGTTCATACTTCCTGGCCATCATCCTCAGGCTTGATCTCATTATGTGAGGCTATATTTCTACTTTTCGTATCTTGTTTTTCTTTATCTAATTTATCAAACTTGATCTCAATTGGGTTGTTGCCAAGTCATTCCTTCATTAAGGGTGATCTTTAGCCGCTTAAATGCATGTTAAGTACCTTTTGACTTCCGAGTAGATTTTTATAAAGTTCTCGTGTGGGTGAACCCATCTTGAAATTCTGCCAAAAGTGGTTCAGTAAGTAAAAATCATCTTAAGGACTCAACTTGTTTGTTCCTTAAGATTTTTGTTCTCTTTAACTATTAAAGTTCTCTCCAATTCTATTTCTTTGAATCACTCTTATACTTTTTCACTTTTCTTTAGAGCAACATTAATCATCTCCAAATCTTCACATAAGCATGAAATCTTGGCCAAATGTTTTAGATTTTCATTCGTAACTTTATTTTCCTTCATGTGCTTCTTGGAGGTCCTATGATGAACCATCACTGATACCATATTCACTTTCGAAGGAGTTAGCCATAAGACATAAGTTGAATTATTCATCCTTGATGTCTTGCTCACTTTTCTTACCATCACTTGAGTCACTCCATGATGACTTATTCATCCTTGATGTCTTCTTCAAAGAAGATTTCTTCTTCAAATTTCACGTTTTTCTTTGAGTCATTCTCTTTGTGCCTCTTCTTTAGGCACAAATAGTCTTCCTTGAAATGACATGTCTTCTTGCACTCTAAAATGTGATTCCCGAGTTGGATGACGAATTACCTAAGAGGGGGGTGAATCAATTTTTTTAATATTTATGTTTTTTTAATTCCTTTTATGAATTCATTGTTTACTCCCTTAAATCCTCATGTCGCTTGTACACTAGATTTTTTTACGCTAGACATGATATCCAAACCCTCGATGCTATATCCAAGAGGAGAGAGTCCCCCTAGAGCTCTCCTCACTTATTAGTCACCAAGTAGCAATTACTAACTAGCCAAGTTAGTATGATCAGAGCTTTCGATCTAATCGTCTCATGTTCGGTTAATGACCTCACTTTGCCATTGTCCTTCATTGCGCCTCTACTCATCTCGTCTCCTACGAATTGACTCTTAGAGCTCCCCATGCTTCTCCATACTCCACTCGAGCTGATTTGCCTCTTCAAAGTCCTCGAACCTCCTCATTAATCCAGCACACTCCAAGTAGGTTGCTTATCTCAATTTCTTGTGATCGTGCAAGGTGAAGGACAAGTTCACCTCAAGTTGAATTTTTAGTTAACTCTCTAGACCTGTCACGTTTAGGACTGATTCACTAAACAATCTACCCTTACCTCATAGGTACTTATGACTTGCTCAAGGTCAAACTAGTGTGTGTAGATGATCCTAAGTATCCCTTATTCCTAAAATAAGCTCACACAAAATATATAAATGAAATATCAAGCTTCATTAAATTTGATTCAAAGATAAATAAAACAACAAATTGAAGTAAATATATTGATAAAAATTCTTCGTGTTGAGTTGACTTTGGCTTTTGTTTACTGAACTTTGATCTTCAATTGATGAATTGATTTTCTAAAGTTAACTTTGACTTTGTATTTGAACACTAACTTCTGATGTATCTTTCCTTGAATACTTTGATGATATAGAAGATAATCCTAAATGCATAGGTGCTACTATGAATGGGCCTAAATGATGATTTTATAAATCTATATGAGAAATGAATGATGTTTCAACCTTTCTTTTATAGGAGGATACTATCACTTCCTTTGATCACCTAAAAATTTAGACTTAAGCACACATTAGATGGGTCAAATGATAATAGATAGATAATACAAATTTGTGATGAAATTTGATCAATAATTTAAAAATCAGACCATAAAGATTTTGTGAGATAGATTTCAGCAAAACACTTTTTGAATATGTTCTATTTTTTATAGATGTTGTTAGAGAGAAAGATTAAGCGACATGATTTGAATCTATGAAATGAATGAAAAGGAAGATTAAGAAAGTGTAATAGATTCTAACTTAAGTCTACACAATCACCTATAAAAAAGTGAATTAGATATATAAATTAAGAAAAATTCACACAAAAATTAACCATGAATACATCATAAGTTTGACAAAAATATGGCAAAAACTAAAAAAACTGATGGCAGAAATTCATTAGAAATGCGCAACAAAAATTTGAAAAAATACAACAAAAAATTCAATAACAACCTTCCTCCTATTCTTGTCTAGGAAATAATTCATTTTAAACTTCCTATTCTGGTCAAGGGTTGAGTAATATTTTTTCATTTATAAGGCATTGATTATGGTGTTGAAACATCCTAAAAATTCCCTAATAGTTTTTCCTTGCTTCTTGGTAAACAACCAAAGGTCATATGCTAGTTTACCTACATGAGTGTCTCGTACTGGGGATGTTCATCATGTGCTATAGTAAGCTAATCTCGTATCTCGTATCTCTTTAGCTAGAGACTTGATGATAGGATTTGCTATCTATGGTGGCAAGAAGCATGTTTCCTGCTCTAGAATTCACCTTCTCTATTTTAGAAAGATTATTTTATTTTAGAAAGATTTATTGAATAATGAGTTGAAGCCATTTACAATTCCATTTCAAATTGTTTACTTCTTTGCCATAGGGAGGCCTATACTCTTGATTTCTAGATGGCATAGTTTAGTCAATTTCTTGATTTGAGAGGCCTTAATTACTCACTAAATTTCTCATGTCATTCATAAGGTAGAATTTTTTATATAGACATGGTATCCAAACCACACACCCCCCAATTATTTCACCATCCAATTAGGGAGTCACATTGTGTGTCACTATGAGAGCTTCATCAAGTGTTTTGGCCCCTCTTGAACCACTTCTTTTGTTGTCTCCAATTCGCATAGTTAGGACAGGGGGTGATAAATCTTAAATGCATGGATTTTTAAGAACATATCAAGTTACCCACTTACACAAAAAGAATAGATCAAATCCATTCTCTTGATAATTAAAAGCAAGTATAATGGTGAATACACACATTTCAAGTTATGAAATCCCCACACATTTCAAGGTCAATCAAGGATAATGAAACATAAACTAGCACATAAACATGAAATTTAAAAGCATCATTAATTGGCGAGAAAACTGATTTTGGCCAAGAAAACACCTCTTGAGGTCAAACATAAGAGAAAAAATAAGAGAGAATTGAGTTTAGCCAAGAAAAGTCCTCGGAAATAGAAGTTAGAATTGAGCTTGTCTAAGAAAAGACATCTTAAGTTCAAGTATAAGAGAAAAATAATAGTGGCTGCCCTAAGTCCTCACCGTTGATCTTCACTTACTTGGATAAAAAAATCTAATTGAATTGGGCACTATGGTGGACTTAGTACACCTCTTTTAATGCACTTTACTTACTATGCGAGATTGAAGAGTTCTTGAACTACCATGTATCTAAAAAAGATCATGAAAAAAATCATAACTTGACATGAGAAAAATTAATTTTTTTAATGCATATTTAAGCTAGGGCAATGATGATGCTTTAATTAGGCCTTCGGGCACCCATTAAGCAATAATGATGCCTCTAATTTTTGGCACTATGCAAGGCCTGAATAAGCATTGTGTCAACTGATGGATATTATGTGGCCTATAAGCCAATCACACTTTCATCAATCTTGTTTATGTTAATTGAAATGAAATTTATTCATTGTCATTCTTGTGTGATGTTTGCAATGAAGTCCATGAGCATGTGCAATGACTAAGTGAATTATGATGAGATCATAATATAGTGATCACTAGTCTTTAAACATATATTCTAAATATTCCTATTCGTGGGATATTCGAGAAGGACATCGAATTATCCGGAAAGAATAGCACTATCTAATCCAACTCCTATGATGAGTATGGTTGATCCTATAGCCATCAGTGTGGAGACACTAAGGATAGATAGTGGGTGCTCTTTGGAGATAGAGTTCACTGAATTGATTCGTATGAATCCTTGAATGGTAATATACCTAAATTGTCAATCAGGTTGATTCATGTCACAGTTGTGTACGTGGTCCTTTGACCTGAGACACCAAAGACATCTTGTGGATGGATGATCGTGTTTTGACTATGACTTACGACCCCCTAGCCACGGGATCTCCAAAACGTCATAGATTGGATACGACATGAAGTCCTTGAAGGTGATTGAGTGGTCAAGATGGGATCATCCACCCTTGGTATATGAGGAGATCGACTCAAGGAATGAGATGCGATTAAATCCTTGGCCAAGGTAGTGGAAATATTAGAGAAGTTATTCTCAATGATTTCCTACTCGCATCAGTACTAAATTGAGTGACCGATTAGGGTTTGACAATTAACCATACCCTAAGTCATTTATGAGTCTCGTGTGGATGAAGGATTATACGTACACGGTAACTAATGATGGCAAGGTTCCATGAAAGAGTTCTAATATACTCCATATCTCCTAGAGCACGTGGTGTAGCTTGGCACCCACTAGGCTGGCGACTCAACCTGTCGATTGGGTTAAATCGATCCTTAGTCAATTAATCTATATGTTGATATAGTTAATTGATAAGAAGGACCAATAAGTGTTATTGGGTTGATAGAGTCATTAACTGGCGAGATATATGGACCTAGAGGGTCACACACATAAGGTCAATGGACGTCGGTTGATATAGACATAATAATAAGGGTTTTTTGAAAATTTCACATTCCCAAAGTCTATAAATAGGGGGAGAATGACCATTCTAGAGGTGCCCATGCAAGCCTAGTGGAACTTCTCCTCCCTCTTCTCTTCCTCTCGTGGTGATGAGTGTTTAAGAGGAGATCCAATCGTCTGGAGACTGTGTGGATACCGCTAGAGACCAGACGCTTGAACGGTTGAAGAACTCTTTCAAATGATCCAAGTAAGTAGAAATTTTATTCTATACTAGATGATAGGATCACCTAGAATGGATGATGAGATCATCTATTCTTGGTGCTTCAACGATGTTGAATGTTTTGATTCAACACCTTCCGCTGCAATCATTATCTTGGACAAAGATTTGGAAAGCTTTTCGAGCCTCAGATCCCAGCATCAACACCACTCAAGTGCCCTCTTGCCATGCTAGATCACTCATTTTGTGCCATGTGGCATCCAGGCCACATTAGCTCCACACATTTTTGCCCCTTTTTTTCTTTCAAACAGATTCCAAAAATCCCTAAAAATTATTGAAAAATCCCTAACATTTAGAAAAGAAATATCTTCCAAAATATAAATCCCTTTCATTTTCCCTTCATTGAATCTGGAGCTTTATTCATTATTTTATGTCTCTAACTTCAAAGCTATAAAGACAATGAAATTCTTGTTCCATAAATTAAACTAGATTGCCTCAATAATAATTTTTGGTACATGTAGAAATTACATATATATCCCAATATCCTCATTTTCTCTTTATTCTGAAAACTTGAGTCATCCCTAGTATGTAATTTCAATTAAATAGGATTAAAACAAGATATTTGATGTTAAACATACAAACTTATTAGTTTCATAACATTAACCTTAAAATTCAGTTTAAAAACTTGAACTAAATTTCATGGGATTTATGAAAATACAATATGTTAACAGGGATAATAATGAAATGAATAAAACATTAAAATCACAAAAGAACAATATTTTTGCACATTGTTATCAAGGGGCATGGCTGAAAATGGTGGTTCTCCACTTCATAAGGGAATGCAAACTTTCTGCCCAACATTTATTGTGGCAAGTCCACAGATGCCTAAGAGAAATTCTAGAAAGAGTTTAGGAAATTTAAATGGCCTTAGGCAATGATATCATATATTCCTACAAGCACGATTACACTTAATGCATTGGAACATTAATCATATGCCTTTATGTGTTCAAATATATTACTTTAACATCTTTTAATGCATAATTTATGTCATTATGATGTATCTTATCAAATTTTTATTTTATTTTCATGAATCCCATACCATTTTGCTCAATTTCTCAATATGCATAAAATAATTTTCCTTTAAAATATAAGTTCACTTATAAAAAATTATACTCAACTCTTTCAAATTGATCTTATAAATTTGAATAGCAGCGAATTGAGGTCAAATCCACATGACAAAGGTCAAAATATTGAAATTAAGGTTTATTTTTGTATTTTTGGATGAAGAAAGGAGAAATATTAATGAATATGTGAAGAAAATGTGAAAAATGTGATAAACCGATTGAGCACTTTTAGATCTCCTATTGAAAACCAAAAAGTATTGATCGGATAGTAAAATAGTGATTTAGGGTTTGATGTAGAAATGAAAAGGATGGAATTAAGGTTCTAGATTGAAAGAAAATTTCCCTAATTAATTATCTAAATAAAAAACTCAATGTAGTGATGTTCTCCAATTGATTACTACTTAGGTCATACATTTTTCTCAGACTTGGCGGCTTGATTTCAACATGAGGAATGAATATAAAGAGAAGAAACTCACAAGAATAATGTTCAGTACATGAGAGACGATCAATTGACACTCTCTTTCCTCTAGCTAGACAATGCTAGCTGCTTCTAAAGAAACATTAGAAAAGCTTGTTTGTTTCTCCACTCTTTAAATCAGCAACTGTGAGGAGATAGAGGATGAAGTAAAGAGTTTTCCCATAAAACTTCAGCTCCAAAATACATGAAGAACATGGGATATAATGAACTCAATTTGGAGTGTTTCTGGATAATTATTTATCCTTAAATGATTTATGCTTGATTAATAGCTGGCTAATTGATCTACCTTGATGACGATCAGAAGAGCTTGATCATGCCATGTGTCAATCTATGATTCATTGGATCAATGCTAGCCATCCGATCAAACTTCATCAAAGTCAAAGTGGCTTAGATTGCACCACTTGGCAATAATTGATTTGCTACCATGAAAAGAGATAGTAAAGAAATTAGTGGTCGTTGATCACATGGTCCCCTATCTAGCACCTCACAATGCACCATGAGGCATTGATGGAGAATTCTTTTGAAACATGAACACAAGGGTTCCAAGTGAACCAATATTCCTCCTTATCCACCAACTTGAAAAATTATCCATTTATTAAATGGATGAAGAATACCTCTCTAGATAATTGAAAGAGAGTGTAGATCTTAAGGGAATTATCCTCCCTACTTCCCCTATTTTACATTGATCTAAAGATTGACTTGGTCAAAGCATTTAATCTTTATCCTTAGATAATTAGAATTCCTTGAATGGACCAAGTCAACCACCTTCTACCTTGATATAGGTTCCTTATTTTCCAAACTATATCCACCATATCATAGGTACATTGTAAATTATGACTAAAGATCTCAAAAGAAAAGAAAATAGGAACACCTTTGTTACTCCAATTCCTTCTTTCTTTGAATACCACCTATAGTTAGAATTTTAGGAGAGATCTAATAGAAGAACCTATCTTCTTATTTCACCTCAAGGCAAAGCCTTTACATGAGTATTATCATGCATTTACCCATATGAAAGCAACTCAACAGGAGGACAGCTTATGAAGAAAATAAGCGAAGAAGATTACTCTCTTAATTAATGAAGAGTTCCAAGATCAACGATGAAGGACATGACAGCAAACTCCAACAACAGGAACTACCTCTCGTTAAACAAAGATCTGCACGGTTTCTAAAGTTTAAGAAGACAACAGAAAACCTCCCCGAGTAAAGGCCTTAAAAGCTTTTAATCGAAGTGAAACTACCCTCTTAATATTATAAGTTTTCTCAAAGCGAACTGCTCGTGGGAGCATTAGCGCCTGTCGATCTTAAGTCAGAAGGAAACCATACTCTCCATCGCCACATGCGAGCTCACCTGCAGACTACCCAGCAAATCCCGACGACGGGATACTGTCAAACATGACTGAGTTCGAAGGAAGAACCTCAAAGATAGAGTTCAACCCTTACCCGTGGACATTCTCACGTGAAAACTACCTCATTGAAGACAACGATAAGGCAACAGAAGAGGAAGCAGTGTTCCAGAAATTTGAACACAGAGAAAGACGACGCCCGGAAGGACTAGAAGTAGAGTGAATTAAAGATTCACAAATGGACATCTCCCGACTATGATCTAATCAAACGAAGATCGTCCGTATCACCTGCTGAGCGCGTCAATGAAGCCAAACGCTGGAAGATCAACCAACTCTGTCAATCCCCTTTTGTGAACGTCATCAGCTTCATCGAGCTCCCTTGCCACATCAAGACAAGAGTCTCGTCAACTGGATGATCGCGCGTCAAATTTCCGAGACGCGTTGCAACTATTCGTACGCATCGGATCGACAAGCACATCGGCGGCAACAAGAGAAATTCACACACTATCAAAATCATGTCCAGGGATCCCTTATGGGCTGAGTCCAAAGCTTCCCTGTCCTGGAGCGAGTTCAGAATCGCGAGCAACAGTTTCTCCCACGTGCTCACCGCCAAAGTCAATGACCGCCCATCGCATCCAGCGCGCGAACGGCATCACAACAAACACACTCACCCTTCGCACGGGTGTTCTAGATTATCTCCATTAAAGTGAATCACCGACGAAAGATCTTAGACAACGGATGTGGAAACAGGTCAACGAAGCAGCTACCCATTGGCGCCCACGATTATTAACCTCCACAAGCAAACCCTCCTACAGACGATCATAATTACCATGAGCCGCGCCGGATTACGGAGTAAGACTGATACTCCTTAAGATTCTTCCATGTCATTCCACCACGCGATGACCCCGTCACACGTAGAGACGCAACCGCCGAACTGCCTCTCCCCTCCCCGAAGCATCTCTTCATCCCGACCTATCCACTTTCTTCACTCTATAAAAGGAATGAATGTAGAAGAAAGAAACAGATGTTTTTGATAAATTTGGGTTACCCTTGGTTCATTTTTACCTGTGTGTTCATTGTTCTTCCTGTGTCTCCACCGTTCTCCCGCATCCTCTTCATCTTCCGAGTTCTATCTCCCTCTTCTATTCTCCCTCCATTCTTTCCGCTTTCACGCAACTTACGTCTGACGCATTCCGAGGAATATCCGGATCATTTGGCGATTCGGGACCATCATTTTCCTTTCCGTCAGGTATCATCCTCCTTCCTCTTCCCGTGAATTAGTTCTGATATTATATCTAAGTCCAACAATTTCTTTCATTTCCTTCTCTGCTTCACACACCTATTATCCATTCCCTACTGCTTCCCCGCTTATTATTCTTCCCTATTATAACTATAATCTTCGCGCTCTCTCCTCTTTTCTTCTATTCTCTATTATCACCATTATCCAAACTTTCATAAAATATATCACACCCATCTTCTTCATATTGCGATTTCCCTCATTCTCATCCATCCCTCTCTCTTCTCTTCATAACCGTCATTTATCCATTCCACATAAACTCCCTAATATCCTCCCTCCTCTTCTCATAAATTATTTAATAGACTAATCCTTGCTCATTCTATTCTTAAATATTTCTCACTCACTTAAACACATTATTCTCTTCTCTTATTAATCATCTTATTACCTTCACTATTATTTTATTCTATCATCCTATTTCCAAACTATCCTAAAGTTCATCTTCAAATAATTTATCATTCATCTCAAGTGATATCATTTCATAGATCCTCCCTCATATGTAGGATTTAGATACATCTTCTAAAATATCCTACATCATGCATGTTTCTACTTGCCCTGCCAAAGGAGTTATCATGTGGACTCGTTCCAATGGATCACATAGCCTTGGTGATCCGTGTAATCCGTTTTGAAAAAAGGTCCCCTATCGTTTCAACAAAAAAGGTTTAGTACCATTTTGAAAAAGGTAAAGAGAAATCTTAGATTTAAATAGATGTCCATTAAGGGCTAAGAGCATTTAAAAAATAAGGATTACGGAAATAATGATTCCCTTAATAGCACCATGCAAGCGCTAATTGTGCTTTGTGCGGCACTGCCTTGATGCGCCATGTGTATGTGCTGCCATGAAATGTCCATGAAGCCCCAAAAAAAACAAAATCAAATTTCTGATTTTATAAATCTTTAATAACCTTGGTTGTTATTATAATTGAGGTAAGTGTTTAGGTAGTTTGATGTACCTTGGTGGCTTGGCCCACTAATAGTCATTAGGCCTTGTCTAAAGGTAACTCTAACCATGAATTTCTAGTATGGGGAAATCCATCTCGGCATGACCCAAACTATCAAAAGTTGTACGAGTTAGTGCACTATCTAGAGATGATGGAGGTAGTTCTTGATTATTATTATTATTATATGTTTTTTATCAACAAATAATCAGATGACACCTCCTCCATTTATCCTAGTGAATCGAACTCGCATAGATTTCCGCCAATTATGATGGCTATTTTGAACCATCTTCTCTATCATACATAGCCTCTAGCTCATACACACTCAAGAATAATCCGCCACTTGCATCATCAAATGAATTCTTACCTAATGCTCCTAAACAATCATAAAAATTATGATTTGTATGTTGATTGGAGACATCATGAGTAGGAAAGTGTTGCATGAGATCTTTTAGTCAATCCCAAGCCTCGTAAAGGGGTTATCCATGTCTTTTCATGAAACTTGATAGCCCTTCATACTGTAATAAGCTTGTATATCTTCCCAAGATTTATACACCGTTGTAAATGTATCAGCCATTCCTTACATCTTTCCTTAAGTGTGAAAGGGAAAAATTGCATCATGGCTATATCTAATGTAACATTTTGAAAATGCAAGAATTCAACTATTGGGGAGAATTCTTCCATATCTCTACATGAATTCTTCCATAATTTGTGACCATAAGTGTGAAATTTTTCCCCACATGTAAGAGGGTGCATTAATTTGTGTAAAGATCTTGTTTTGGAACTACCTCTTGTCATTGATCAATAGATCCCCTTTAGCTTCACGTTTATGACGGACTATGATTGAAGATCATGAAGATCTAGCAAAAACTTAAAATCTAGAAGTCCTAGATTTGCCCTCATTCTCCCTTGATGTTGATAGCTCATATGTGGATCATCATCCAACTTTAATTTTCTCCAAATGATCTAAAGTATGCTTCTGATTATAATAATATAGAGGATATAAAGTGCAAGTCCAAATAAAACTTTTGAATGCAGTTGAGGAGAAAGGAAATTACTCTTGTCAAAGTTAATGTGAATGCACTCTGAAGTGAGAAAATCTCCAATTGAAATGAATTCCACCAAATACAAGGGGATAAGAGCTAGAATTATTAAGATAATGTAATACATATAGATAGAGAGGTATATATAAGCTGTCTAGTAATGGTTCTAGCAACCACGAGTGAGTCACCAACTCTATGTAAGTGAACCTTGGTTAATTACAGAGGAATAAACCAAATTAAGGAAAAACAAGATTATCTAGATCATCAAATAAACTCAATCATGAAACATAAGTCATTAAAAAATAAAATACTAAAAATATGGTAGAAAATGTACCCATTCTCACAAACAACCATCTTGCTAAAGTAGTAAACATAAAGATCATTCAACTTAACACCATATTTTTTTTACTAAATTTAAAGAAATTACCTTAAGAGAATAATTTTCCTCTCGGTGAAATGAAATTGGGAAATCCAAGGCAAATCATTGCACAATTATGCTGAAACAAATATAGAAATCTAAGAGTTCATAGAGTCAAAATACCAATATATTTCAAATAAAACACCTAAAAAATTGTCAACCATGCCATTTGATGAGCTGAAATTATATGGTTGTCTACAACACATGATCATAGGTCAAAAGAAAGTTCAAAATCACCTAATTGATGATTGATTTTAGTATTATTAGTGAATAACGATAAAAACCATAAAGAATAAGGGTTGATTATGATAGGTCTTAGAATTTTATCAAATTGAATAATGAAATAAGGTGAGAAATTATAGAAAATGATGCTTTTATAAATTAGATGAGTAGATCATTCCAATGAATCAACTTAGCATGAATTTGTTTTAAGACAAAGGCAAAATTGAAGATAGAGAAAATTTGTTTTATTCTCTTCTCTTCCTTCTCTTCCCCTCTTTCCAAGATCCCTCTCGCGACGGAAATTATTCCGTCACGAGAAGAACTTTCTTCTCCCTTTCTCCTTTGCTCGCGCGTGTGCGCGAACCCTCTTGCAATGGAAATTATTTCCGTCATGAGAGGAGTTCCCCGGCTCATCCTCTCCTCTCTTCTCCCTCACTCTCTCTCTTCCTCTCTCCCACTCTCTCTCCAATTCTCTCTTCCTCTCTTCTGATCTCTCCCCCACGTTCTCTCTTGCGACGGGAATTCCGCCACGAGCTTCTTTCCTCTCTCTCCTTCCCTCTCTCGCGACAGAAATTTTCTCGTCGCGAGGAGTTTTCTCTCATCTTCTTCCCTCTCTCTCTCTCTTGTTCTCTCTCTCTTTCTCTCCTCCTCTCCTCACTCTCTTATCTGTCCTCTCTCTCTCTCTCTCTCGACAAAAATTTTCGTCACAAGGAGAGATTTGTTCCTCTTCCTTTCTCTCTCCCCCCTCTCTCTCACACTTCAGATCGCTCTCCTCTCCTTCTCCGTCATGAGGAGAGGCATTTTTGCTTCCTTTCCATTCCCTCTCCTCCTTCCCTTTTTCCTTCTCTCTTTTGTTCCTCTCCCCGCACCCACTTTGACTGCTTCTAGCCATCGCGAGAGAAAACAGAGAAAAGAGAGAAAAGAGAGAAGAGAGATGAGAGAGCTGAGGGCATTTAACACGATTTTTGTGAGTTTTAGAGAAATTTGACAGACAGAGCCGGTTGACCGGCACGATCTAAGGAGAGAGAAGGCCAGATAAATGTCTAGAAACACTCCAAATTAAAATGGTGGTATCTTATGATCCCGATCGAGTTAAGGGCTGAAATTTTGTGGACATGATCATCATTGCAAGCTCCACGAATCTGCTAAGACTGATTTAAGTTCTGAGATGATAAAGTTAGGGTTATCAATGTTTTGTTGTTTGCTTCTAGCATTGGCTAGCCAGAAGGAAAGAAAGCAACAATGGACATTTTTCATGTGTTAAACATCATTTTCAGTGAGTTTCTTTCCTCTTCTGTTTATTCTTTGTGTTGGATACAAGATGCCAAGTTCGGGCGAAATATATGGCTCTCGAAGGTATGTTTTGATTAGGGAGCATCACAGGTTTGTATTGTCATCACGAATCTTTAAATTAGTGTCATCTTCTATCTATTTCTTCTTATTTCCTCATATGTTTATCAACATTTTCTCATTAAAAAACCCTAAAAATCACTTTTCCACCATCGATCAAGGGTTTCCAATCTTCGAAAGGATTTTGGAAGTGTTTGATCTGTTCATTTCATCTCCACGCACATTTTCTTCCTTTCATCGATCATTTTTGCTTTCTAAATCCAAGAAGACCAAAAAATATATTCTGATTTCAATCTCTTAACCTTTCTCCCTATGGATTTGACCTCGACTTACCACTGTTCTAATTTAAAAATCAGATTTGAAGAGTTGAGTATAAATTTATTTGATACGTAAATTTGCGCATTCAATGACCGTGTTGTTATGCGTATCACTTATACACTCCATATCTTCTAGGGCACACGACATAGCTTTATACCCAACGTGCTAGAAACTCAACTTGTTAATTGGGTTGAATTGATATTGAATTGATTGATCTATAGTTTGATGCATCTAATTAATAAGGTTGACCAATAAGGTGTTATTGGGTCTATCGATTTATTAACAAGTCAGATATATGAACCTAGAGGGTCACACACATGGTCTATGGATGTTGGTAGATATAGACATAATTGTGACTATTTTTTGTGAAAACTTCACGTACCTAATGTCTATAAATAAAAGATAAATAACCAAAACTTAAGGTGCCTATGAAAGCCTTGTGATAGTTTTCTCCTTTTCTTCTATTTTTTTCTTAGTAAAGAGTAGTAAAGAGGAGATCTAATTGTCTATCAATCATGTGGATGTTGCTAAAGGCTAAACACTTGAAGAACTTTGAGAACTCCTTCAAGTGAACCTTGTAAGTATGGATTCTCATCTATATTAGATGATATGACTATTGATTCTTGTTCTCCGATATTTTTGAATGTTCAATTCTAAGTATTTTGTTACATTCAATGTTTTGATCAAAATTTTAGAAGGCTTATCGACCTCAAATCCCAACACCTTACATGTGTGACCCTCTAGGTCCATATTATTTGTTCCATAGAGCTGATAACACTTATGAGTCAACGTTATTACTTATCTATATCAATATATATTTTAATTAATTAAAGATTAATTTCACCCAAATGACAAGTTGATTTGCTAGCCTATTGGGTGCCAAGCTACATCATGTGCTCTAGGAGATATGAAGTGCATAAGAACCCCTTATGAAATATTATCATCATTAACTACCATGTACATATAATCATTCATCCACATAAGATTCATGAATGACTTAGGTTGTGGTAAACTATTAAACCCTAATAGTAATTAAAGTTAGTACTAATGCCTAAGGGAAACAATTGAGTATACCTTCTCCAATATTTCTATTATCTTAGCTAAGGATTTAGTTGGATCTTCTTCCTCAATTTAAACTCCTCAAATACGAAGGCTAGGTGATCCCATCTTAACTATACAATCACCTTCAAGCACTTCATGTAGTATCTAATTTGTGATATTTTGGGGATCTCCATAGGTAGGGATTTTTAGGTCATAGTCAAAACATGGTCATCCATCTATAAGATGTCTTTGGTGTCTAAAGTCAAAGGACTACATGCACAACCATGAAATGAATTAACCAAACTGAAAATTAGGTAAAATATTGTTCAATGATTGACGAGACGAGACCGCGAGGTCGTCAATTTCACACGGTCTCGTGTCAAAAATTAAACCTAACTTACCAATTTTGGGAATTTATAACGAATTGAGGGGTATAATGGTAAATAAGGGTCGAATCCATAGGGAATTAAGGTATTTTCGAGAGATCTTTTGGAATTTGGTCAAATTGGACGATGAATTGAGGTGAGAAATTAGGGAAAATGATGGATTTAGAAAGATAACTTCAAAACGAATCCACGGAATAAAGAATCATCGAATTTGGACTTGATTTCGCGGAGAAATCGAAAATTGAAGTGGAGAGAAAATTTCGGACGTTCAAAATCGTGATTTAAGCTAAAATTCGATGAAATTAAACTCTAAATCCTAATCTAAACAGAAATTAAACATAATAGGAAAATAATTCTAGAAAAACCGCTTCTACTAAACTCAATTAGTGATCGAAACGAGGCGATTAAACCGATTAATCGCTGAAAACGTGAAGAACGTGAACGTGAGCTTCAAGCTGCGATTTCTCCCTCGATTCTCCACCAAATCTTGATTTCAACCCCTCCGTGGATGCGGAAATGAGAGAGGAAGAGGATGGAATCAAGAGAAAAGAGAGGAATGGTGTCTAGACAGTTCAATTTGATTAAAATCTAACTCAAATGCTTACAAATGTCGAAGAATGGTTCATTTTATAAGCGGATTGGGCGTAACCGTCCGATCTCCTTGATTAACGGCTGTGATGAAACGGTTCATCACGAACCGTTCCAGTTAAGTCCCGATCGTCCGATCGCCAATGGACGGCCCGATGAAGCTTGGATCGTGTGTGTTATAAAACGCATCAAACGTCGTCCTTTAGATCGCGATCCAACGGTCTAGATGAGTAACGCACGATTTAATCAGGACCGTTATAATCCATCTTTAAATCACACGTGTCTTTGATCGCGATCGGTGGTCCGCGCACCACGTGATCTGATAAGAACATGAAATGTACTTATAACCACCCATTTATTGCTCTTAATTAACTTCATTAAACTCTGAATGCACCATCTCCTCTACCACTTTATCACTTGATATTGTACACTACTAGTGCATCAAAAAGAGTTTATTCTATATGCCTTTTGCTTTACTGATTTTCAAGAACTATACAAGAGGAATGAGCAGCAAGATCCTCACAAATGGAAGTGTTTAATGGGCTGTCCAAGGCAAGCAATTGCAAGCCCAGTCAAAGGAAATATGAGCCCACCCGAAGTGAAGACTCGGGAGCATAAAAAGGGAAAAAGATGTTTCGGGAGCTCTCTCTTCTTCTTTTTTTAGCTTCTTCCCGTAGCTTCCCTCTTCTTCCTTCTTTTACGACTGTTCTTTCTCTCTCCTAGGTTTTAGATTTCCTCCGGCGTTCTTCCCGTCGGAATGTAGTGTAAAATAGGAACGCAGTCTTTCTTTAATTTGAATCTTGTTCTTCTTCTTCACCTTCTCAGCAATATTTCCTCCCTCGTCTTCTTTCTTCTCTTTCTTTCCCCCTCTCTTTCTCTCTTTTTCTTCCCGAAAATCTCTCCTTTTCTCTCTCGTTTTATCTGAAAAGTCCCAATAGGGCGGTGGTTTAACCTAAGAGGGGGGGTGAATTAGGTTGTATGTTAATTTTGATTGTTATTATCTACTTTTTGTGTTTACTAAGATTCGTTGGTTAATCACTCACTTCTTGTCCTCTCGATGCACTGAATATTATTATACTGGTTGGGGGACCTAATGTCCCTTAATCCAGTCCCGAGTACTATAGACTCGGAGCCTCCTCCTCACCAAATGAAACCTAATCCTCTCACCACTCAAAGGGTGAAGGACAATGTTCAAATACAAGGGTTTAGATTTGCCCCCTACGGCAAACCTAACACTCACCTTTACTTGTCCCTACGGCACTACCCACTAGGCCTCGACCTCCTCGGCTCCCGGACGTCCTGACTCCCTCAGGCCGATCTCCACGCGATCGCTCGTCCCTTCACGCCTTGTCGTGCCTCTTCCACTAGTACCGCCGACCACCAGTAAAATGAGACCTCGTCTTCCGGCTTCATTCGGTCTTCTCGCTCTCGAAGTCTTGACTCCTTCTCGTCTCAACAAATGAGACCTTCTCGTCCTCTGCGTGTGTGTGTGAATATGGAGATGTGTATCTAAAACAATGCTACCTAATTGAGTGACTCTCCTCACTAATAATAGCTTTTTGATAAAATTAACCCCTTTCTAATAGAGTTGACTTTCTTGATTCTAGTTGACTTTAATTAACCTTTGACCTAGAGTTGACTTTTCAAAGTTCTGATGACTCTAAGTTGACTAATGAACTAGAGTTGACTTTCGCCTTCTTGTTGACTTTCCTCAATAGTTTGACTTTCTATCTACAATTGACTTTCCTCAAAAATTTGACTTACTGTCTACAGTTGATTTTTTTTCTTGACAGAGTTGACCTTTGACCTACCTTACTCAGAATTCTGGAAATCAAAGGATTAGTAATTTGTAACAGCAGAGGGTAAATCTGATACACGCTGACTAAGCGATTTAAGCTAAACAACACAATGATTTAAAATCTAATGTAATACGATTTGCCAAATTACCTTGTGTCTGTAGCTATGAATCTCAACCTGCAGTAAGTGAATATGCTAGAAAATTTGATGGCAAAAGATAACTGAAATCAATTAGCCAACTAAATTAATTAATAACCGAACTGATTGATGAATCAATATAATCAGTAATGTAATTGATAAGTTAAATTAACACAATATAATCAGTAACGTAATTGAGAAACTAAATTAACACAATATAATCAATAATTCAATTAAGAAACTACGGTAACACAATATAATCAGTAATGTATCTTCTGTTCGTCACTGAGAATTTCAACCTGCAGAGTGTTGACAAAAAGAGAAATGATTTGATATATATGTATGTAGATATATATATATATATATATATATATATATATATATATATATATATATATATATATATATATATATATATATATATATATATATATATATATATATATATATATATATATATATATATATATCTATGTCTAATTGGATTGAAATTCAAGCAAGACTTACTTGATATGCCTCGTGACCCTAACTGCCGGTGTTAATTCCAAGGAGATCAGATAGAAAATGTGATTTAAAAAATTAATTTAGTATAGCAGTACAATACCTCTTGTTTGCCTTTAACCACTTCAACCTGTTGATTGTTAAACTTACTAGAATATTAAACAATAGTGAATCACTAAATGCAGACAGTCAGACCAATTTAATTGAAGAAGTACAGTTAAACAGTAACTTAAGCACTATAACTGTCGACCTGTTAGAAATTAATAACTCTGGATTTAGAACAATAGAGAATGGCAGTATGCACGTAATCAACCAATCTTAATTTAATGAAGATAGAAATGAATTAATTTAAAACGATACCAACAATTAACAACAGGAATATTCAATATTGAAAAACAAGTAACCTAACTTCGCAATTCCAACTGATAGCTAATCTAACCACAACACCGATTAATAGACAAAATATTTATTACTGAGATTCTGCAAGAACAGGAAATCTAGACTCACTCCAAAAACTTTCTCCCGATGAATATTTCCTCAGATGACAGATTTTACCACAAATGAAATTTAAAATATATTGTTTTTTAAAATCTGATGACGGGTTTGGAAGATGCAGAGAGACGGATCAAATAAAAAAGAAACTGAGAAACGACACAAGAATCAGATCTATTCGTTGAATCAAAAAACTCGATTATTGACACCGCATTAGCAAAAAAACACGGATCAAACCGTCGATGACGCGTATCCCTCACGGATCGTCGAAGATGAAGACGATGAAAGCCCGTATGCCAGATGAAGATCACTCTTCGCACCGGTCTTGTCTTCACCCAGATCGCAAGGAGAAGATGATCACAGCTCGATAGATCGTCAAAGTTGGCGTCAAACCCTAGTTCTTTCGATACCCTAATATTTCAAAATCTCACACCTTTTATGGTGTATCGGGTTAGAAAGAGAGAAAAAAATAAAAGACGATAAAGCCCTTAATGAGCTTATGGATATACTTTGAATGATAGTAGTAAATATAAAGTGGGCTTATGAATAATAACAAAAAAAATCTTACTGCATTTCCTGAAACCAAAACACCATCACAGTGAGTAATATATTAATAGTAATATTGAGAGTATTAATGGTAAGATAAGAGCAGGGCAATTGATATTAATCTTAATATTAAAATAAAAGCAGGGCAATTTATAACTTATGAAATAGAGTTAATACCGCACTTACTTCTTTGTCAATTCAAGAACAGGTTTATATCAAAACACGTGCGCTAACATTATCGTTCTCCATCTCATTCCTTTCTTTTCTTCTCTCGATCTTTCTATCTCACTACCCTTCCGCCTTCTTTATTTTCTTTCTATCTCTTGAATCTCGATTTCGTCTCCCTCTTCCAAATTAATTTTCTGTCTTTATATCCCCCTCAATCCCGTTTTTTTTTTCCGTCTCGTTTTTGTTCACGATCAATCTTCCTCTTCCTTTCTCTCTCTTCTATCCCCTCTCTACTCCTCTCGAATTTTGTCTTCTTCCGATTGAGTTTTTCCAGCCGAATCCCCTTCTATATACCTTTCTCGTGCTCTCTCTCTCTCTCTAAACGACTATTTCCTATTCTTCTCTCATCTCCCCTCCTCGGGGAATCTCTCTCTATTCTCTTTCTTCGTCATATTCTCCATACCTCCGGCATTCTCCCTCTTCCTCTCAAGGTCTTGCCAATTCGTGCGTCCGTATCTTCTTCTCGTCTTCCACGTTTTTCATTTCTTTCCGTCGCGGTTCTTCTCATTTATTCTTTTGTTTTGTCGTTTTGATATCTACTCTCTCCCTCTCCCCAGTTTCCGCCTTCGTCGTTTTCGCTCTCTCTTGGGTTTCGATTTCATCTCCTCCCTCCGACATCTTCGTTCTCATTCCCTTTTATCGCTACTGTTCCCAACTTCTCTCTCTCGTAACCACAATTCTTTTCCGTCAATCTCGCTCCCCTTCTCTCTCTCACTTCCGCGCATTCCCCCTCTAGCCATTTTGCTTCTCGTATTTCTTTCCTTTCTTCCAATCTTCTCACCCTCTCTCTCCCGGAATCCTCGCCTCTTGAATTTCTTTCTTCCACTTCATTTTCTGAACTCTCCTCACTCTCCTCACTCTCTTTCTTTCTTTTCCCTTCCTAGCGCTTCCGTCTCTCGTTTCTCGTCCCGTTTCTCTTACAATTTCATTCCCACCTCTCCTTACGTTCAGGCATTCTCTCTTTCTTTGATTTCCTGTATCTCCCTCTCTCTCTCTCTCTCTCTCTCTCTCTCTCTCTTCTCTCTCTCTTTTTAATGCACGCGCGCGTCTGTTGATTTTCTCTCTCTCTCACACTCACTCTTTCGTTTTTTTCGATCGTTCTTCCAATCTTTCTCGTCCCGGTTTTCCGCTAGTTTTCTCTCTCACAATAAGTTTTCCTTCTTCTCTTTCCTCACGTTCTCACGTCTTCTCCCCCAGCTGCCCTCCTGTCTTCCGCGCACTCATTTTCTCCCTCTCTTGGTTTCGTCCTTTCCGCCCAACTCTTTTTACACGGTCAACCCTCTATTACTTTCCGTTTCTCTCCTCTTCCGCCGCATCTTCCCTTCTCTCTCTTCTACTTCTTCTCTTAATCTTCCCCGTGATCTCACTATTTTCTCCGGATATCCCCTGCACGCACTCTCTCTTCCTCCGTCTCTCTCTGATTTCTTCTTTCTCTCTTCTCAAACTAATTCCCTCTCTGTCCCTCTTCCGGATTAGTCGATTCCGTCATTACCTCTCTCTCTCTCTTCCAAATTCGTCAATTCCGAACTCTCCCCTCTCTCTTTCTTCTTCCCCTCTTACTTCTTTCCTTTCTATATAGTTTAGATTTCCTTAACTATTTCTTCTAATACTTTTATGTATTCTGGATTTAGGATCTTTATATCAGTAGGTTCACTTAAATCATCCATCAAAATTCCTTCCTCCCACAGTCAACTCATAGAGTTGACCACCAATCCTTCATCTTTACTCTCATCTCTACTCCTATTATTGATATTCTCGTGCCCTAGAATCCCTATGGATCGACCTAGAAAGCTATACACCCTACACAAATCTATCATCCATAACTTCCTAGCTTCCTAGTTATAAATAGTAAGTTTGCCGGGCTTAAACACACGACGACTTTGAGCCTATCATGATCAACGCGTGTGATGCCGCCACATTGCAGAAGATCTGACCGTTATAACTCGTCTTAAAAAGGCACGTGTGTGATTGCTAGATCGGTGGTCCATGTCCACGCGATCGACGCGTGGATTTCCGATGCGCCGTCGATCCAACGCCTCTCATCGCTCCACATAGCCTGCATTTAAAACACTGTGTGGGACTTAGTCCCACACGGAAAAAATCAGTGAATCCGTCGGGTTTATAACACCCGACGGATTTGATGGTTCGAATACCCTTCTGGTCTACGGAAGGCTGACTATACCCATTATATATATATATATATATTATATAGCATAGATAAATAAATGCATACGCCGCGTGGGCCCGCGTGGCGCTGCCACATGGGCCTAAGTGCCACGTCGCATCCACGTGGCTCTGCGCGGAAATTAAACACTTTTTGCCATTTAAATAATTATTTTAATCGTTTTAAATAAAAAAAATCTAGAAAAATCCCTAAAAATTGTAAAAATCATAACTTTCAAAATACAACTCCAAATTAATCCAAATTTCTTTCATTTGATCTGAAATTTAATTATCTATCATTCTAAAAAGTCAAATTATTTAAATAAAAAGAGATTTAATTCTTATTTCAAAAATACATTCATTTCTTTAAGATTTTAACTTTAGAAAATGAAATGAATGTTCATAAAAAATGATTTCTCTTATTATTTAACTTTAAAAACCACTTATAATCTTAAGTAAAGATAGGTTATAAAATCTTTAATCTTTACTTCATCATAATTAACCCTAAATTAACGCATTTTGAGATTATAACATAAAATTGCATAGAATGATAGAAATGCACTCAAAGTATGGTAACATGCATATAAATGGAATGTTTTATGCCTTATTTTTTATTAATAATCATGTTTTATCATGTTAAGATTGCATGTTATCAATGATTCGAATGGATTAATTCAGTGAACTGTTTCTCCAAAAAGCACTAACTATTTATAAGTGGTGTTTTCATATCAATGGCCATCATAATAGCTATACTCATTATATAAGTTGGATCATACAAGGTTATTGTTTTCGAATAATTTGATGTCCTTCTCGAATATACCTCAAATAAGAATCTTTGTATTATGATTTCATCATAATTTATTTTGTCATTACATATATTCATGGATTTCATTGCAATCATCAAACCATAATAATAATGAACAAATTTCAATTCAACAAATATAAGTAAGACATGGAAGTGTGGCTTGGCTTGTAGGCCAGATAATATCCACTAAGTAGATCATTATAATTTTGCCTTTCTCACGTTGCAACTCTAACATTATCCTTTGCAGCTAATATCCTCCCTTTTACATAATCTCAATCGGCGTCAATCAATTTTTTTCAACAAATTATAATTTAGATAGAGTTGTCCCATTGTGAGGTGACAAATTCTAATACTAATTGTTCATGCCTTGTGAATATTTTTATGTGGCAAAATTTTATTGATATTTATATCTTCTAATTTAGAATTCTAGAATTCTATTGCTTGATGTGAATTTTCAACTTATGGGATTGCATGTAAGCATCTAGAAGTTATTTCTCATGATTATTGGATTATAATTAATTCATATTTCTCAAATTTCGTGCAACTCAAATGAGCAACACTTGTCGTGCATACAAGAAATGATGATCAGTGATCAGATTAGATTGAATCCCTCCCTCTAATTGTCAATTTGCCAAACTAGACTTTAATGGAGGAATGATCAAGGCCCAAATATCAATCTAGGTAGTAAACGAATGGGAGATTGACCACTGATATCTCTTTTTAACTGGATCAATGATCTGATCGTTGATCAATAGATGGGTTTTTTTTTCAATTTTCTAAGCTTTAATAATTTTTGTTAATTTATTTTGATTGTCAACTTTTTGCTGCTGAACATGGAGTATATTGATGATCACTTCCCTAATCAAATAGATGACTAGCCATCGATCAGATCGAGGGGTCCCGATGAAATAATCGATCAGATTGAGGAAGCGATTGACACCTCTCGATCTGATCAGATCTTGCCCGATTGATCTTGCTCGGAGACATACCAACATCTTAAGAGTTCTAAAACATTTTGGTTTCCGATGGCCCGTTTATTCTCGGTCTTCCTTCCGGGTTGCTAAAGCGGTCGAAACAATCTTTGACTTTGCCGTCTCATCCAAATCACCACTCATCCTCAGATATTTTCTCGCTCCTCATCTTCTTCCCGTCCCTCCCCTTAGATGTCAGTAAGCCGCCAAATTCAGTCTTCTTCTCTCTCCGTGACACGCCGAGTCTTCTTCCTCATCCTAGCCCGGTTACGTGTCAAACTGTACCGCCCTACAACTCCCTCTCTCTATCTCTCTCGCAGCATCTCTCTCATCCGGGCCGCTTTATTATTGCCAAGAGGGAGGAGAGAGAAACATGTGTTCCCCTTCATCCGCCGACCGATGACCAAGGCGGAGGAGAGAGAGAGATGCCTGCGGAAAAGCAAGAAGACGCGGAAGAAAGCTCCTTTTCCTCTTCCCCTTCCTCATCAGACGACGAAGAAGAGCAAGTCCAGAGCAAGCTAAATAATGGCGCATTCGCCTCCATGGATTCTCTCGAGGACGCTATTCCCATCAAGTAAGTCAGACAGAATAAAGCTCTAGAGAGAAACTAGTAAAGGGCTTCGCTCATTCACTCTTGCTTCTCTCTCATTATTACCAGACCGGGGGCTATCAAACTGGTTCTCCGGAAAATCCAAGTCCTTCACGAGTCTGGAAGAAGCGGCTATGCTGACGTCAGCAAGGGAGATGGCCAAGACGGAGAATCCCTTCAACAAGAGGAGGAGAATTTTGTTGAACTGCAAGGAATCCTGGCGGAGACGCGCTTCGTACGCGGCTCTAAACGCCTCGTCTCTTTGCTCCCTGTCGGAGGAGAAATCTGAGGAGGGAGATGAAGAGGAATATGAGGAGGAAGAAGAAAGTGAAAGACGCACGGTGAGTAAAAAGTTTGTGGGAGCTTTTCGGTCTCCTCGGTCCTTCTCTCTCTGTGATCTTCAGCGCGCTGAGCTTGCCTAGGATTTGTGGGTATGATTACATCCCGAGTAAGCTGTGTTATTATGATTTTAGGATTAATGAGAACGGCTAGTTTGCCCCGATTGTCGGCTCTCTCTCTCTCTCTTCCCCTCTCTCTCTCTCTATCTGTGTGATTGGATGTGCTCCATGATTAGGACTTGATCCGCAGTTGGAGTCTTCTTCGTACGTCTTTCAGATCAAAGGGTTATCAAGAATTTCTCTCTCTCTCTCTGGGACTACGATCGGTGGAAAGAGATGATGCTGAAGGTAGACGGAGATAAAGAGAAAAATTTTATATTTGCGGGGATCACACTGGCATCAGCAATCTCCCTCTATCTGGGACCGGGTCGCCGATGGGCAGGGGAGAAAGGGGGATGAAGACGGACGGGGATGAGGTGCAAATGAGGAGAAATTTTTATATTCGCGCAGATAAGGCCGGCGGGCAGTTGCCAGGTCATGGATCTCACCTTCTCTCACCTAATTATCCTCTCCCTCCCTCTGTGAGCTGGCTTGCTGTATAGGTCCCAGCCTCTCTCTCTCTCTCTCTCTTTTGTGAACGAGTTTTTGTCTGGACTGCATCGTGTGGCTAAGGTGGGGCTCACCCAGAAGGCTAAAGACCTTAACTCGAGATCGCGCGTTGACCGAGCGTGGCGTCTTGCTGTCTTGTCCTCGTCAGCACTCATCTCCACAAGATCCGAGGATCAGTCGGCAACCACGAACGAGTCTACGGCCAGACTCAGGTTTTTAATTGACAGTTTGATGTTAACATAGTTATGGAGGGGACCAGCACGGGATCACACCTGCAATCTCCATCGATCTACTTGGAAATCAACGGAGCAAATTGGCCTGGACTTGTAGGAGGCCCACCAACAAACTCATTGACCATCGGTAATGATCAAGGATTTGACTTTGACGGCACGTGCAAATGCAATTAAGCTCATTAATTCAACAAAAATAAGTATGGGGTTTAGATCACCCGCTGCCTTAAATAATCATCTCATCTGCGTAAAAATCGAGGTACCTGCAAAACTCTCTCTCCTTTGGGTTTCTCGATAATGGTATTGGCCCATTAACTCAGATGAACCCGAAAAGGAAAAAGCCCCCCTGGCCCTGGCCCAACTCCAGCCCTATTACTCGGCCGTGAATCCAACGGCCACGATTAATTCGATAAACCTGGATCCAACTGTCAGCAATACAGACGCCTGGAAGGCTGAAAACGATACTTTCTCCCTCCATTAGGATTGGTTTCTCGTTCGAGTTCTTCGGACTTGTGATCTCGAGAAAATGTCGGATGATGCTTCCAGAACGGTAAAAGTTTTGTAGCTGATGTATTATTTTAACGGATTTATTTTAAACGGATTTTTGGGGTTTATGGATTTCCTCTCTGTCGTCGATTCTAGGCTTTTATGGAGATCCAAGGTCGTTTGATAGAGACGACGGGGAAACTGAAGCAGGTTATCTTTTTCTTCTTTTTTTTATCTTAGTTCATGGACACGATGGATTATCCTTATCCCGCGTAATTTCGCGGATTGATGGATACCTCTTTGTTGGTTTTTGTGGTGTTATTGTCGACGTGCAACTAGTGAGATTGACAATTTGATTGCTTAATCATATTTTAGACTGACACATACTCTATCTATCGCTTCACTTACGGAAATTTGGTAAGATTTTATTAGCAGTGTTCAGCTAGTTGATGGTTTTCTTAGCATTGTCAGTCCCAGTACATTTTCATTGTAAGACCGTCATTCATTCAACTAAATCTATTTTTCTTTTTCTTTTTTTTAAATGTCATTCTTACTGCTTGGATTCTTTTATTTCTAGATTTATCAGTCACTTATCTTACTCATTCGGGCAATTTTAAGGTGGAATTCAGATAGCTTGCGTGATACATTTAAAATAGGAGAGCGGTAGGCCAGCATTGAAAACCATGAGCCTGGTTCAGGATCATGCGACTAAGTTCAACATTTTCTTTCAGCTTTGATCCCCAGAGACCTTATAAATATTGAATATATCCAACGGCCAAAATGATCTGAGTAACCATTCTTATTGGTTGGTTATTCTCCATTAAAAAAACCATTCTGATTGAAAATCTGAGTTTATAAATACTTGAAAAATCAGAATTTCTATGCAATATGGGAAACCCCTCTCCTCCTGACAATATTGAATGAGTATTTCCAGTTCATCTTGTCTTCTGCTTGCTGATGTGGAGGCCTTGGCCTTACTTGGTGGGGCTTAGGGCTTTGGTCGATATGTTTTCTTGCCCCTATTAAGGTGCCGTTGGCATCATACCACTTTTTCTCTGCCCTATTTAGTTTATGATTTCCCTTTGTTGGGGTGTTTACTCTTTGACGGCTCATTTACTTGTTGCCCTAAGCAGGTCAACGATACTACATCAATAGGAAGAGAATATTTAGGTCTTCCTAGTTTCTTTATATCAAATTCCTCAGCCAATTGTATTATCAAATTCGCTGTATCTTCTGTGATATTCCCTGCAACATTTAGATCTTAGTCTTTAAGAGAAATATTTTAGAACATAATAAGGTGGCTTCATTTCTCATTGTAATAAACAGACTAAACTGAGGTGAAGTTTTTCCCCTGTCCTAATGGGCTATACATGTACATCTATTTCATAATGGTGTTTACTTTCAGCAAAGACATTCTTCTTGGCATACTGCTGCATATCCTTGCTAATCAATACTTGCAGTGTTTTTACTGATGAATTTTTTGGTCAAATTATTCCTGTTGGTAAATCGTTTTCATCATGTTTGATATCCATGTTGCACTCATTCCCTTGAGGAGGAGGATTCATTTGCCGCTTTTCTGTATTTTGGGTATCCACCGGCCAGACATTTAGGTGTGATAGGATCAAAATTTTCATGTAGGGTGGCTTTGTGAATTATTGTGGCACAAACATTCAAAGATGCGTGTGCAAGTTTAATTGTTATCAAGTTGTATTTTTGAAGACTTTGGCAAGGCACTTGCTTGGAAATTAACCAATTTTAGGATCTCACTATTATTCTTTGTTGAATCAAGGAGTTTGATGTAGCATTCTTTGTGGAATAAAAAAACTTTTATTCACAAATGTCTATGCCAATCAGATTGATCTCCTCAGTTTCCGAGTTTTGATTGATACAAATAAAGAGTGTGGTATGACACCTCTTATAACTTATAGGAGGAGAGAAAAGAAGCCCGGCCCATCAAACCCGAACAGGCTGAGTATGCTTGGTGGGCCTGAAGGCACCAAGCTGGACGAGGTCAAGCAGGCAGATGGTGGGCCTACATAAGTGGATTCACTCACTTAAACTGGAAGTAGGTCTGGGAGAATGGCAACGAAGGGACTTGCCAGGAACACTAGGAGAGCCAGGGAGGAGGCTCTTGAAGCAACTTCCCAGGAGGAGCGTTCCTTTGTGACTCCCCATTTGCCATCTTTGTCTCGGTTCTCATGTCCTTCCCTGGATTGAAGCCTCTAGACGTTGACCCTTGTTAGTCTAAAAAGGGTTCTTACCATTTGGTATCAGAGCCACTCTTTCCTGCAATCAGCTGCCAACTCCATGCTGGCGAGGAACAAGAGTGAGGAAATGTGTATGGAAGAGATCTTGCAACTAGCAATGAAGCTCAAGAAGCAGTTACAAGATTCAGACAGGCTCATCGACCATCTATTATAGCCCATGCATAAACTGAAAGAAGAAATGCATCAAGAATTGGATCAAGCAGCTATGGAATTTGCTCATGGAGCAGAATCAACCGCAAACAAGGATAGTTTGTGTCAAATGAAAAGTGTGACATCAATGAAGAACATAGAGGAATTCGACAAGAAACTCTATCTTGTACCAAATGGAGACAGTCATTGCCACTCACCATCATCCATTGCCACTTCTGCCATTGATGACATGGACTGTCGATTCTTGGAGGGCATTGCCACCCTTGAAGACTGACACCCCTCTCTCCTCCAAACCACCACAAAACAAACAACTTACCGTGGAGTTGGATCCATGTACACACAGGAGACTGCACTTGAAGTTACATGCAACACAGTAGATTGTCAACACCAACGTCTCATGATTTATCAGCAAGGTTTCCACGATCATCATCAACATTTCAAGAACAAGGCATCTTCCTTGGCAACCTCCTGCATTACGTCAATCATCGATTATACCTCATTGGATTTGGAATGGGATATCACAGGATCTTACTGAAGCACTGCCCAAATCACAGACATAGAGCTATGGGACTTTGATTTAACTGTCCAGATATTCTATCAGATTTCCCACTGAGTCCCCTTTGTAAATCCTGTTCCAAGTAATCAAAGGAGCCAGTTCCATCTGTCAATACAGAGATGGGAGATGAGGAGAGTCAAATAGAGGTATATGTGAGAGGTTTATGGAGAAAATAGCAGAAGTGCCATTAAGCTCCAGGGGATGAGAGAGAGACTTGGGCAGAGGAAAGAAGAGGACTTATCCCGGAGAGACGAGACATTGTTCATTCTAACTCCATTCTGTGACCAAAATAAAGGACTCAATGCCCCTATTCATAACAATATGGGGTGTCTCTTACTACTTCCCTCTACAGAGGGTAAACTAGGAAATTCCTAGGTTAGAGGTTCATATCAGACTGTCAGAGTCATCTTAATAGTTTAAATTCCTCAACTTTAAACTTGTGTTTCTAAATTGAGCTGTTTCTATTTTCAATGTTGATAACTGATGTTTTAATGTGATATGATATCATGACAGTGTTTGTTAAAATCTAATGTGTAAGCAAGTGAGTTTCTAATTCCTAGTTAGAGAGTGAGAAAGGGCGTGTGTTGAATCCTTGGGAGTGAGTGTTATCAATATAAATCTAACATAATATACATATATGCAGAGAGAGACAGCCAGAGGGGGGAGGTAGAGAGCGAGCAAGAGAGAGGGTGTTGAATTCCAGCGTGAAAGAGTAATAAAGTCTAGCTTTTGGATTGTGCGTGTTAAATTCGTGTGAGACAGTGAGAAAAAGTATTAAATTCTGGAGAGTGTATATTCTATTGCGTGATAGTGTGTTAAATACTACAGAGAGAGAGTGTGCATTCAAAAGTTTAATTATAGGTAGGCAGGGAGGGGAGATAACTTTAGTGGTGTTTGTCTGACAGTGTTGTCTACCCTAATTCTTCTCAGGTCCAGAATCAAATGAGGGCAAAGGAGGGGGAGAAAAAGAGGGCATACCTAACACTAGAGGAGTTGCAGGTCCTACCAGAAGATACAAACACATACAAATCTATTGGTTCGTTGAAAAGATCATCCCCAATCTCTTACAGTCCATGATACAAAAATGTAATTGTCCTCTTCATGTGGTTGATAATTTGATCTAATCTTTCATGTGGTTGATAATTTTCAGGCAGAGTGTGAGTGCCCTCTTCATGATCAAAGCAGGACAACTCTCTATAATTCTTGAAGTTTTGTTTTGTTGTTCTTGATGCGGGCAGGTTCGTTCTTGAACCCAAGTCTTTGCTGGCTGATGAGCAGACCCAGAAGCTGAAGGACAGCGAAAGTGCATTGACCTTGTTGCAGGTCAAACCGTTTGCTCTATCTTGTTAATGGGTTGACTTCTCTTGTTGATTCTTACTTTGCATACCAGACGTCAAAGGAGTATTTGGAGAAGCAGATGGGGGAGACAGAGAACAGCCTAAGGGAGTTGTTGCACCAAGATCCTGGTCTTGCCCGACAGATCATGTCCATGTCAGTCATGTAAAAACATCCTGCAGGTCTTAGTAATCATTTTGGTGTCGGCGTTGACATTTCTAAAGGTATTAGATCATCAACTTTATTTTTAGAGTTAAGTGACATGCATAGGTTTCATGAGCTTGGGCCCCAAAATTTGAGCAATTGACAGAGAAATGTGTCCTAAAAGATATGCTTCCTCTATCTCTCTCTCTCTCTCTCTCAGAGGTGTCTCCATTAACTAAATTAACCATAAAACTTCATGTTTCCGTTGACTCTTCTGCATGCTTTCTATGATGTTATTTTCGTCAGCCACAAACAGATACTTGAATCTATGAGCGATGGTTCTTTTTCAGTGCTGTATGTATTCTGTTCTCAACTAATTTTTCTTCTGATGCTAACGACAAATTATGGAGTCGCTGTGCCAGCTAGAAAATTTTATACTTCCTCCACGAAAAATTACTGTTCTTCACCCCAAGTCCTTCCTGCTCTTTATTTTACCACTTGCTATAATGGGTGTTTGGTCCTCCATTTTTGATCTTTATGTTTGTAAGCAATCTTCTTCATTCTTTCCATTAGTCTTGAAAATCTCGTTCTATACTCGTAAGAGCTGTTCTTTGCTCATCAGGGTTCTATGCAGTTCCTAGAAATAGTATGAAATCTTAGGGTGCGACCAACTTCCCTTTCCATTAATCATCTCGTGGGTCCTCCATTAGCCTGTCT
>CM044112.1:991333-1137371 GCA_024174645.1 Lemna minuta
ACTCAGCGAAGTTTAACAGGCAAGGAGCGGGTTGACTGGCGCGATTGGAGGAGAGAGAAGATGAGATCAACAACCATAAATGCTCCAGATTAAAACCTTGATATCCGATGATCCTGATAGAGTTAGGAACTGAAATTTCGTGGGCATGATCAGCATTTCATGCTCCATGAATCTGCTGGGGCTGATTTAAGTTCTAAAATAACAAATTAGGGTTATGAATGTTCTTTTGTATGCTTCTAGCATTGGCTGGCGAGAAGGAAAGAAAGCAACACTTGATCATTCATCATGTGTTCAACATCATTCTCAGTGAGTTTCTTCCCTCTTTTGTTCATTCCTCGGGTTGGATGCAACTGGCGAGAAGGAAAGAAAGCAACACTTGATCATTCATCATGTGTTCAACATCATTCTCAGTGAGTTTCTTCCCTCTTTTGTTCATTCCTCGGGTTGGATGCAAGACCCCAAGTCTGAGCAAAATATACAGCTCTCAAAGGTATGTTTTGATTAGGGAGCATCGCTGGATTGTGTTTTCATCACGAATATTTAGATTAGGATAATCTTCTATCTATTTCTTCTCATTTTTTCTCAGCTCTTTATCAAAATTTTCTCATTTATAAATCCTAAAAATCACTTTTCCACCCTCAATCAAGGGTTTCCAATATCTGAAAAGAGTTTGGAAGCACTTGTTATGTTCATTTCATCTCCACGCACATTTTCATCCTTTCACCGTTCATCTCCGCTTTCTAAATATAAAAAAACACCAATTTTTTTTCTTAATTTCAATCTTTTAACCTTCCTCTCTGTCGATTCAACCTCGAATTGCCACCATTCTAATTTAAAAATCAGATTTTGAAGAGTTGAGTATAAATTTGTTTGATACCTAAATTTACGCATTCAACGACCGTATTTTTATGCATATCAGGCACCATTTTAAAATAAATCCATGTGGGAAAAAGCCTTTCTCCTTTTCTTAGGGACACATGGCAACATCGGAATGCCTTGATTGCCGATGTCAATAAAAGCCATTTGATCTTGCAGATGGGTACATGGGATCAAGACAAAAAGATGTTGCCCTTATTGTGCACCCAATGAAAAGGTGCTATGATAACATGAACTTTTGCACATTATTTCAAAATTCTTTGATGATTTTAACGACATAATTCATATCAATCTATGAATGTCATTTTTTATTTCAATGTTTGCATTCATCGTATCATATCATTTATAAGCTGCATTTGCACTAAATTGCCGCCAATTTTACACATTATTGATGTACAAATTTATTCACGACTTATTTTTGTCATTTTTGTATGAGTTTCAAGATTATAGGCATGAATTAAGAATGGCTAGAATGAATATAAAAGTAGAAAACAAGTGATTTCTCATGAAAATTTGCATTCTTTATCTTTTTTATAATATTAGGGGATATAATGAAAAAAAGTCAAAATATGGATCAAAATGACAAAAATTTCATCCGAAAAGGAGTTTTTGATGAAAATATATAGTTATTTCAACTTAAGAGGTTCTCGTATAATTTTTCCTATTGATCTAGATTTTTATAAATTTTCATGAATTTTTCTCTTATAATTTTTCTATTTATTTGGAAGTTTAAATGATTTAGGAATTTGTAGATAAAAAAATTGATCTTATGATGTAGGATATTTCGAGATGATGATATGCAAGAAGATAATGATGTAAGTATAGAAATATGAGGGAGAATGAGTGAGATATAATATGAATATCTACTGAATTATTTAAGAAATAGTCATACAAATTTATGGAGGACCTATGAATGATATCACTATGAATTGGAGTTATAAATAAAGGAGGTTATAGTGTAGAATAATTCGGAAATATGATGAAAATAGTGAGGATGAATTATTATGAATGCGTAGAAAAGATAGTGGGAAGAGAAAATGATATTTATTGTTTAATGAATAAGAATGGTTTTTATAGTAATTATATAGTGTAGAGAGGAATTAATATGGATAATATGAAGGATTAGAATTATATATAACAGTGAATATCTGAAGAAGAATAATGCGCATAGATGAATGAATAATTACTAATAATGGTTGTGAATTCGATGATAAGATGGATGGATAAGATGCTTAATGATTTATATGATGAACCTGAAGGATGATGTGGAGGATATTTATAATGGATATTACTGAGATTGGGGTTATCTGATATGTTATGATTTCGGATAAGAGATACGAGATAGAGAATAGATAGGAAGGTGAGTGAAATTTTGAACTTATGGATTTAATATTAGAACTATTACACATGGTTAACGAAGAGAGGATGATACCTGACAGTGGCATGAAGTTGATGCCCTTTTAGATCACCTCACGATCAAGATAATTCCTAAGTCGTTCCTTACTTTGAAATGGATGAAAGATGACAGAACGGGAGGGAGAAAAGGATAGGGAGATAGAAATCGGGAGATAGGATATGGGGAGAAGACGGAATTCACAAGAACACTGTATGTTTTCGTGAAGAGAACAATTCATTCAATAACAACTACCATTTTCTCTTACAAGTTTTCGTTATATAGAAGTAAAAAAAGGAGTTACGGTGAAGCATCACGTCGTAGAAGTTATCTTCCGCGGATGAGCAGTTATGCAGACTTCCAGAAAATTTTATATCTGTTAAGGTGCTCGTGATGATCATCGAATGTTATCTTCGGTCTATGGTGAAATTGACGATCTTTGGGGATCGTAACGGTGCATACGCAGAGTCGGATTGGGTCAGAGGTTTCCCGAATCTCCTTAATCGTCGGCGCATCCCGTCGTTGTAGTCGTAGGAGATACTAAATGACGTCATTTCACAATTTCGTGGTTGATAGGTTGACTTGACTTCCTACCGTTGAAGTCCTTGGCTTCATCAGCAGGTGACGTGGAAGATCTTCATTTGGGTGGATCGTAATCGTGATAATATCCATTGGTGAATCTCGATGTCACAAGGAGTTCTTTGATATTAATATTGTGGCATTGATATGATGTACTGGATTTCTTATTGTTTCGGAAATATCCCGATATCTTGTTGTCTTCTCGCGAGTCTCCGAGGCAAGTTGAAGAGAAGTCCGGGAATGATTGGCAATGAAATGAAGGTAGGAGAGATTCTCTTGGTAAGGTAAAAGAAAGCAGAGACGGGTCGTGACAGTGTTGGCAAGCCTCCCTTGCTTCAAGTCCTTTGAGCGTTGTCTTCTCCTGTTCTCGTGTGACAGTGATGAATAATCTTCTTTAAGTTGTCTTCAAGGAGACCTTTGTCTCTTCTCTGTTCTATGACAGTAGGGGAAAGGACGTGAAATAGGCTTTAAGTTTCTGATGGTTTGTGGTAGTTGTTCCTTTGGTTGATAGTAATAGACCCAGTCGTTATGATCTTCAGAAAGTTTGGAGGTCATGTTTCATATTCACGTGGAGTCCACTAACAGCCTTACCGTGGAGGGTTTCATGTTATCTAATGCTCCTATATGACTGATGGATGAGGTGTGATTGTGATTTTCTTCACTAATGAAGTTTGATTTCACTTGGACTCCATATCATGGATGGGGAAGATGCTTCGTGTGTTTTCAATACTCTTTTGATGATCTAAGGAGGAGAAGTGTGAGCTTGATAACAGTATGATGACTTTCCTTTAGCTGAGTTGTCACTCTCTTCATTAACCGTAGGCCTTGCTTCAGATGGGAGGTAATCCTCCTTATTGGATTCTTCCTTCAGGCTCTCATAGTTGGCTTTAGACATCTTCTTTGCTCTCATAATGGTCGAAGGAGAAGTAATGTAGACTTGTTGATCTTGAGATGATCTTGGAGGTCTTGGGTAATTAGGAGGAAGGCCTTTGATGACTGTCTTCTTTTATGGTAGATCCTTCATGCTGATTATCAACATGTAGATGCATGATTTTACTCATGCAAAAGCTTTGTCTTGGGGTAGAGTCTGAAGATATTTCTTTCATAAGTGATAATATATAGATCTCTCCTATAATCCTAAATATGGGTGGGTTTCAAGGAAGTAAGGGAATTTCACAAGATGTTCCTATTGACTTTTTTCTTGAGATCAGTAATTATACAAGGTACATATGCTATAGTGGTTATGGTTTGGATATTAAGGAACCTATACCAAGGTAAGAGGTGGTTGACTTGGTCCATTCAAAGAAATCTAAGTATCTAAGGATGAGGGTTTAATTTCTTTTGACCAAGTCAATCTTTGGATAAGTGTGTAAATGGAGGAGGGAAGGTAATTCCCTTTTGATCTACACTCTCTTTCAATGTTTTAGAGAGGCTTTCTTCATTCATTTCATGAATGGATAATTTCTCAAATTTGTGAATAAGGAGGAGTATGCCATTTTGCTGCTGTTGAGAATGATGTCTCTTCCTTAAGTCATATCTAGGTTCACTTGGAACCCTTGTGGTCATGTGATGAGATAATTCTCCATCATCTTATTTGTGTGTACTAATGTGACATCGCATATGCTCGGTACAATGAGGTGGCGCCATGTGGTGCCTAGTCAGTGCTTGTGTGGCTCCATCAAGGGGAGTATTAGTTCTTAATCACTATGTTAATAGTTAATAGCTTTTAATAAGCCTTTATCTTGAAATTAAATTTGAAATGTTATTAATGTGGGACTAGTTAAACTTTTTCAAGGACATGTGATGTGTTGTGGAGCACTGAATTTGGTGGACCAAAGCCACCGGATCTCCTCTTCTCGTGTTGCCACTGAGCACGATCTTGTGCATTGTACACTTATTAAAGGCAATCCAATCATTTATTTCACTCTCACTCTTTCTTTCTCCCTACCATGAATCACAAGTGGACATGTGGCACAATATTGTGGCCTTTGAGTTTGATCATGATTTATTAGACGGTAAGCGGTCAATCAAGCAAATCTAAGGGAAAATCAACGACTAGAAATGCTCCAAATTGAAATCATGGTATCCTATGATCCTCATGGAGTTAGGGGTTAAAATTTTCCTAAAAGATATTGATTTAAATTCTAATGTAGAAAAATTAGGGTTCTTAACATTTAATTGTGTACTTCTAGCATTGGTTAGCTGGAGGAAAAAGGTCACTGATAAGTTGTTCTTTAAATATGAACCATCATTTATAGTAAGTTTCTTATCTTTTCAATTTATTCATCATGTTGAATGCAAATGCCTAGTTTTAGCAAGATCTACAGGCTCTCAAAGTTGTGTTTGATTGAAGAGCATCACTAGATTACATTGTCATTGTGAATCTTTAGATTAGGATCATTCTCAATTGATTTTTTTTTCATTTTCTTAATATTTTTATCTAAATTTTAAATCATAAATCACATTTCTATTATGCGATAAAGGGTTTTTATCTTTAAAAGGAGTTTAAAAGCGTTTGATTAGTTCATTTAATCTTTTACATACATCTTCCTCTTCTATCGATCATTTCTGCTTTCTTAACCTAAAAAAACCCAAAATGTTTATTGATTTCAATCTTTTTAGCTGTGTTACCTTTGGATTCAACCTCAAATGGCCACTATTCTAAATTTTAAGATCAAATTCAAAGAGTTGAGTATAATTTTTTATATGTCAACTTGCATTCTCAATGACCGTAAGATTATACTTGCGATGCCACATGGTGCATCTTTGAGCACACGATGATGTTCCACTCAATCAATAGTCCACATTTCTCCCAGGACATCTCATTTTTGCAACAAATCATAATACGTTATGTGACCTAATCTTGACACCTCGCCATTGATTAAAAAAGATAGGGATTATTTTTGGCCCTTTTTAGAAATCATAATGACTCAAATCTTGGTGGCACAATTTGAGCCCTTCCATTTTTAAAAGATTAAGTTACATCATTAATGCTCCAATTTCATCATTTAAAGTGCATTCAACAGCTAGAAAGGCTCCAAATTGAAACCATGGTATCTAGTAATAGAGTTTGGTGTAGAAATTTTGGCGACATTTTGGTCATTTCATGCCTTGTTTATCCACCATGAGTGATCAAAAGAAATAATTGATGGATATTATGTGGCCTATAAGCCAATTCAACCTTGATGTATCTCGTTTATGTTCATTAAAGTGAAATTTATTCATTGTCACCCTTGTGTGATGTTTGGAATATAGTTCATAAGAAAATGCAATGACTAAGTAAATTATGATGAGATCATAATTCAGTGATCACTAGTCTTTAAACATATGTTCTAAACATTCTTGTTCATGGGATATTTGAGAAGGGCATCAAATTATCTGATCTGACTCATATGATGAGAATGGCTAATCTTATACCCACTAGTGTGGAGACATGAAGGATAGATAGTGGGTGATATTTCATAACATGATAATTAGAAATGATAATACATGATTATTGATGCATATTAAGGCATAAAAGATTTCATTCCTATGCATGTTATCATATTTATGAGTATTTATCTATCATTCCATGAAAAAGTCATTATAATCTCAAAATACTTTAATTTAGGATTAATTATGATGAATTAAAGATAAATAATTTCATAACCCATCTTTACTTGAGATTATAATAAGTTTTAAAAGTTAAATAATCAGAGAAATCATTTTATATACATTCATTTTAATTTTCTAAGTTTGAAAATCTTAAGGACCTGAATGTATTTTTGAAATAGAAATTACATCTCTTGTTATTAATTAAATTTGAATTTTTAGAATGATAGATAATTTTAATTTTCATCAAATGAAAGAAATTTGAATTAATTTGCAGTTATATTTTGCAATTTATGAATTTTCTAATTTATAGGGATTTTTAGATTTTTTTAAATTTTTCTGAATTTTTAATGAATTTTACAGGATTCTTCATAATTAAAAATTGAATTTTCTAATTAAAAATCAATTTTTTGGATAATTATTGGCGTGCCGGTGACATGACGCAATCTAGAGCGTCCGATCGATCGCGATCGATTATCACAAGTGAGATGTGATGTGGCCGATTGAGAGACGTCCGATCGCGCGATTAAATCATGGGGGTATAACGGGGGTACGTGGCGCATCCTCATTCGTCGACGAATCATTTTCTAAACGATTTAATCTCAGCCGTTAATTAAAGGAGTTATAATGGTTGAGATTAAATTGACGGAAACACATCTAAATCATTTGATCGCAATCCAACGATGAGCGTTTGATGCATTTTTATAACGCACACGATGTGGCTTCATCTCGGCAGTCGATTGAAGATCCAAAAGCTACGACTTAATGGTAGCGATTCACATCCGATGAGTTTCGTCAGAGCCGTTGATCATGGATTAAATATAGATCAGACGGTTATGCCCAAATTATCTTATGAATTGATATGTTCTTCAACGATGTAGAGCATTCGAGAGCAATTCGAGTAAATCAAACTATTTAGACACCAAATCTCTTGAATCTCTTGTTCCTAATCGCTTCTCAACTTATTTCCGCATCCACAGATTGTTTGAGAGTGAGCTTTCAACGATCGGCGAGGAAGAAATTGACGTTTCAACTTCACGATCGCGATTTCCCAAATTTTGATTAATAGCCTAGATTCTGGCAATTAACTGGATCAATTCGATTGAAATTGTGGGTTAGGGATCGTGTTCATCTTATTCTATCTTTGTATAGCCTTAGATTTCATTTTAAGATTGTAATTTGAGTTAATTTTATGCTTATTTTTAGTTTTCACGATTTTTATTTTTCAGAAAAATCACCTTTGTTCATTTGATGATTTCTCTGTGAAATCAAAGTCAAATTCAGTGATTTTTGATTCCGTGGATTCATCTTCGAGTCCTCGTTCATAAAATATCAAATTGCCTAATTTCTATCACCAATTTATTGTCCGATTTGATCAAATTCGAAGAGATGATAAAAAATTTCCCTAATTCCCTATGGATTCGACCCATATTTACCATTATACCCCTCAATTCGTGAATTAATCATTTAATTGTAGTTTGGACTTCATTTTGACTCTTGACCATGTGTTTTTAATGAATTCGTGGTCTCGATTCATCAAATGGCACTGTTGGCGGGGAATTAAGGCAAAAATGTGATCAATTTAGTTAATTTTGACTTGGTCAACTCAAATTTTTCTTTTAATTTCCTGAAATTCACTCACATTGATCATACATTGAGTGATCCGAAGCAGAAATTCATCTTCGAGATCCTTAAGTCGATAAGATTAAGTGTATTTGCCCCTTTTCTAAGTATTAGAGGCGATCATTTGTTCAAATTCGTGTTGAGAACGCTTCACTCTCATAGATACCGTCATTAAGGTACGATCGACATCAATTTTTGATAATTTTATAAGTATTTATAATCATATTAATGTAAATATTTGATCTACCCTTCCATGAGATGACAGACTAGCTAGAGATTACGCAATAACCTCTAAACGTAGATCTTTTTGAATGATCCTCACAATTGCCTGACACTTCCGAGACCTCTTCCACCATAGAACCGATGGAACCAATAGAAATGGCCCGGAATGACGAGGGAAAGGCAAGGAAACGCCTTAGTGACTACGCTAGGCCCGTCCTCCAAAGACTTGTCACGAGAATTCAAGCACCCCTAAATAGAGGGGCAAATTTTAGAATACATTCCCATGTTATGAGTATGCTCCCTATCTTCTATGGTAAACCTTCCGAGGATCCATATATACACATAAACAGACTATCCCAAGTTTTTGAAACTAATCATCTTCAAAATGTCCCCTCCAACACGTTGAAGAGGAAACTCTTTCCCGCTACCCTTAGAGACCGAGCCAACGATTGGTTTTTATAATTAGGGAAAGAATTCACTAGTTGGACCGAGATGGAGGAAGAAATTCTTAGAAAATATTATTCCGTAGGGAAAACTACCTCCGTCCGGAAAGCTATCCATGATTTTACCCAAGGCACGAGTGAAACTTTTCACGAGGCTTGGGATCGATTTAGAGACCTCACTAGGGAGTGTCCACACCATGGAGTGTCCAACCATGAATTAATGCAGATATTTTATGACGAGTTAGGCCTGCAAGAAAGATATCTTTTAGATTCAGTAAGTGGCGGCACCTTCATGAGAAAATATGAAGACGAAGCTATGGAACTCATCGAGACGGTGGTGAAGAATAGTCACCATAATGCGTCTAAACCATTTGGAAGAGGTGCGATGCCGAAAGGACAAATGATCGACGCAAAATCAAAAAAGAGGGGGATGCTCTTAGAAAGATTCGACAAAATGGCAAAAGTGCAAAATCTACTCCTAGACCAACTCAACATCGGCAATGGTGCCAAAGGACTCGCCCCTGTCTCTCTCCAAGAAGCATTGCCATGTGCCAATTGCTCAAGATTCGACCACATCAAATTAGATTGCCCTATAATGGTGATCCAAGGGCAGGGCATGTTTAGACAAGGTCCATCAGGAGGACCGACTCATCAAGGACGACCGAATTATCCGGGTGCATACCCGAATCACTATAATACTCCTATTTTCAATAGCAATCCTTCATAGCATGCAGGATTTAGGAGAAAGAATGATCAACCCTAACCTCCATCATATAGTGGTAAACAACAACATCAACAACCCTATGCAAATCAAAGACAATCGTCGTTTGTCCTGTAGACGCAACCGCAAGCCTACACGCAAGCTCGACGCTAGACCGCACCAGCATCAGACCCAATCCTCCGAGCAATCTCGCAATTGTTGGAGCAAATGATGCGGATGAACTCACGCGTAGATGAAATACAGGACTACATCAAGACGTACATTTAACCGACGACCGATAAGAAGGGTAAGCAAGTAACTTTTACCGACCAATTACCCCTCGTAGGCCACAGCTAACCTGAGGAATCAAGGGGACTCGTCCAGCCAGACCTATAACATCAACCATGTACATGTCGACGAGGAGGCTTTAGAAACGACACTAGCGATATCGAGCCTTTGAACTCAAAAAGACCTACCGGATCCATACAAGGATCATCCAATCCACCAAGGCTCGATTAAAGAAGAAACACCAATTATCGTCGAGCATGACAGCGATTTGGAGGACGAGGAAGAACATGCTAAGGCTGATCCTAACCCCGACACATACAAGCCCCCTATGCCATATCCTCAAGCACTTAATCACCCAAAAGCCAAGATTAGTTAATCCAATGACAATCTACTAGACGCTTTTAAGAAGGTAACCATTACGATTCCCTTAATAGATGCCATCAAGCATATCCCATCATATGCCAAATTTCTCAAAGTTATATGCACTCCCCGTAGAAACCCTAGAAGGATCCTTACCTATTAAAAAGAGAAACAATAAGTTCAATCATGATGAATTCCTTACCTATTAAAAAGAGAGATCCAGGAGCACCCATGATAACGAGTGAAATAGGAGGAATGTCTTTTACTAGATCCTTGCTAGATACTGGAGCTAGTATTAACATCCTCCCTAAATTCGTATTTGACCGTCATCATGTAGGGAAATTGCAGTCTTTCCTATTATTACTATGCTTAGCAGATGGATCATTTAGGAAATCACATGGGATAGTAGAAGATGTCATCATCAAGATAGAAGATTGTTATTTCCCGGTTGACTTCCTAGTCGTCGATATGAAAACTACTAAGGAGCTTAGTCAAGCCCCGATCATCTTCGGACAACCCTTCCTAGCTATCGCGAAAGCCGTCACCAATTGGGGAAAAGGAGAAGTAATTCTCAAAGTGGGAGAGCACACCGTGAAGGTCGACATCTACAAGATTATGAAATACCCTTCACAACTTCCGAGGACTTGGGCGCCATTGACTTCTCTGATGACCGGGATATAGAGGCCTGCGTAGAAGAAGTGATGATGACCGATGAGGAAGCAAGATGTGAAGAGCAACCAATGGATGAGCCTACCTTGGAGCTCAAGACTCTCCCATCTACACTCAAGTACGCTTTCCTTGTTAAAGAGAAAGCCAAACCGGTGATTATTTCATCCAAGCTGGATATTCAGCAGGAGAAACGATTACTAGAAAAATTAAGGTCGAATGAAGACGCAATCAGTTGGACCGTGACAGACTTCAAGGGGTTAGACCGCTCACTATGCACTCATCGCATCTTCCTAGAGGATGAGTCAAGACCCGTTAGAAAGGCCTAGAGACAACTCAACCCGAAGGTATGGGAAGCCGTGAAAGAAAAAATTCGTAAATGTCTAAACGCAGAAATCATATACCCCATATCTGATAGCCAATGTGTGAGTCCGGTGCACGTTGTGCCAAAGAAAGCTGGAGTAACTATTACAATGATTGAGAAAAGCGAGGAGATCTAGACACGCCTTCCAACAAAATGGAGAGTTTGCATTGACTATATGAAGCTGAACTCCGAAATGAAGAAGGACCACTTCCCTCTACCGTTCATCGACCAAATCCTGGACCGACTAGTAGGATCGAGTTACTTTTGCATCCTCAACGAATATTCGGGTTACAACCAGATTGCGATTCATCCCGACGATCAAGAGAAGATGACATTCACATGTCCTTTTGGCACATTCGCCTTTAGATACATGGCATTCGCCTTCACATTCACCCTCGCGACATTTCAACAATGCATGACGGAAATCTTCTCCGACTTTCTTAGTGACAGCTTGGAAATTTTCATGGACGACTTCTCCGTCTTTGAAAATAACTTCGACAGTTGTCTTGCTCACTTGACCAAGATCCTTGAGGTCTGCATCAAGAAATGACTAGTGCCAAGCTGGGAGAAATCCCACTTCATGGTACAAGAGGGAGTAGTGCTCAGGCATATCGTCTCAAGCAAAGGACTAGAGGTGGACAAGGCCAAGATAGAGGTCATCCAAAACCTCCCTCTTCCAAGTACCGTAAGAGATTTGAGGAGCTTTCTTGGGCATGTCAGCTTCTACCAGAGATTCATGTAAGACTTTGCGAAAGTCTCCAAACCACTCACCACCCTTCTTTGCAAAGACAAAGACTTCATCATCGACGAAGAAGGGAAGCGCGCATTAGTGATGTTGAAGCAAGCATTGATCGAGGCACCAATATTTCAAAGTCCTAATTGGGACTTCCATTCGAGATCATGTGCGACGCTTTGGACTACCCAGTAGGAGCGGTCTTGGGACAACGATTAGACAAGAAGTTGACGGCCATTTGCTATGCAAGAAAAATGTTGAGCTCAAGGTCGTCGTGTGTTTAAGCCCGACAAACTTACTATTTATACTCAAAAAAACTAAGGCTAGATGTAGATAATAAAGACGTATAGCTTTGTAGGTCAATCCACAAGGATTCTAGGGCACGACAATATTAATAATAGAAGTAGAGATGAGGTAATGATGAAAGATTGGTGGTCAACTCTTCGAGTTGACAGTGGGAGGAAGGAATTTTAATGGATGATTTAAGTGAACCTACAGATAATAAAGATCCTAAATTTAGAGTACAAAAAAGTATTAGAATGAATAACTAAGGAAATCTAAACCATATAGAAAGAAAAGAAGTAAGAGGGAGAGGAAATTGGAGAGAATAAATAGCTAGAGAGCGGATGTTTTTTTAGGGGAAGTAAATAAAGAGAAAGAGTGATAAAGGAGATGAAGAGAAAGGGAATAGATGTAACAGAGAAATTGGAGTGAAGAGATAGGGAGTTAGAGAGAGGGCTAGCTCTAGAATAAGGGGGAGAGAGAGAGATAAGTTAGAGAGGGAAATATAGAATGAAATGAGGGGAATAAATTTAGAATGATAAGAGAGAGAGAGAGAGAGACTGAAATTAGGGGAAGAAGTGAGGGAAGCAAAATTAGGAGAGAGAGAGAGAGAAAGAGGGAGCAAAACTAGTGTGACAAAGAGAGACAATAGAGAGAGAGAGGAAAAAATTCGGAAAATAGGAGAGGAAAGAGATATAGCTAGGGTGCGAAAGACAAGAAGACAAGAGAGATTTGGACGGAGAGAGGAGAAGTTTGGGAAGAGACAGAATTGATAGGAGGAAGATCAGAAGAGGGAAATGCGATTGAGAGAGAGGGGAAGATAGAGATGATGAAAGAGAGGGGTTGTGAGAAAGATACGTAATGGAAGAGAATAAAATGGGAAACGGAATAAAATGGAAGATGCGAAGAAAGGAGGGCAGGTGAGAGAAAAGACATGAGGACGTGAGGAGAGAGAAGAAAGAAAAATGATTGTGAGAAAGAAAGTTAGCGGAAGACTGAGATGAAAATGAGAGGATGAACGGGAGAATGAAGGAATGAAGACTGAGATTAGAGGAGAACGGGAGAGAGATTACCGAAGAAATGGGAGAGAGGGAGAACAGAATTAGAGAGAGCATAAACGGTAGAAATAAAATATAGAGAAGAGAAGAAAATGAGAGAGGGAGCGTTCGTAAGATAGAGAAGGTGAGTGCGAGAGGTTGCGAGATGGCAAAAAAGAGGGAGAATGCAAATGTGGGGGAATTTAGGGAGCGGAAGGACGCTTGGAAGAAAAAAAGAGAGCGAGAGAGAGAGAGAGAGAGAGAGAGAGAGAGAGAAAATAAGAGAGGGAATAGGAGAGAGAACGACAGAGAGGATGAGAGAGAGGATGAGCGCGAGGAAGAGGGAGTGAATTCGTTAGAAGGGGAATAGAAGAGAGGATAAGGAAGAGGAAGATTGACTGTGAACGAGAATGCGGTGGAAGAAAGCGGGGTTGAGAGGGAGATAGGAAGAGCAAGAGAAGGAAAGAGAGAATGTGAGGGAGATAGAAAGACAGAGAAATGAAATCGGGATGAGAGAAACGAACTTCAGATGAGATAAACAAATCGGGATTAAAGAGATAGAAAGAAAACAAAGAAGACGGAAAATTGGGGACATAGGAAGATCGAGAGAGAGGGAAAGAAAATAATGCGAGAGAAATTAGAGAGAGGTGACGTGCGGTTACGAGAAAGATGAAAGAGAGGGAGAGCACCGGCGGAAGCGAGGGGAAATTTAGGGAGAGGAGAGACGATCTGAAGAGAAGCAATTGAGAGGTACGAAATCAGAAATTAAGAGGTAGAGATGAAGCGTAGCAGACTGGGGAGAGAGGACGAAAATGGAATACAGAAAACGTAGAAGACGAACGAACAACCGAAAAGTCAACTGAGAGGAGATGGCGAAAACAAGAGAAAGAAGATTGATTGAGAAGAAGTAGAAGAATGCCGAAGAACAAAAGCGAAAAAAAAGGAAAATCTAAAAGAGAGAAGTAGCAGAGACAAGGAGAGCAAAGAAGCAAAAAAAGAGAGAAGGGAGCAGGAGAGCGATAGCTAGAGGGAAGGGGAAGCGAGAGCGCTTGTAAGATAAAGAAAGGATGAGAAGTACCTTGGAGAGGGAGCGGAAGAGAGGGTAAGAGAAAGAAAACGCGAGAAGGAGACATAAATCGTGAAATTGAAGAAATTAGTAGAAGGAGAAGGGCATCCGAAAGAAATTAGTAGAGTAGAAGACGGAGAATGGGAGACAGAGAGAGTGGAATTCGAAGAGGGAGGGAGCGAATTAGAAAATTTGAGAGCTAGAGAGAGGAAGGAGGAAAATAGGAGTGCGAGAGAAATTAAAAGAGGAGATAGATGAGAGAGAAAAGAAGAGGAAGAGACAACTTTGGAGGAAAATGAAAGAGAGAGAACTGTGGATTAAGAGAGAGAGCGAGATGAATCTAAAGATGGATTGAACAAGGGAAAGGAACATAAAGATCGGGGGAAGAAGAAATTCCAGAAGAATGAGGTTGGAGAGGATGAGACGGAAATCTAATGAGAGTGAAGAGACTTATCGAGAAGCTGGGGAGGAGGTAGACTGCATTAACATCTTTCAAAACTTATCGAGAACCTAAAAGTAAACTGCATTAACATCTTTCAAAATCAGTCGGAAGAGGAGTTACAGCGGGAGAAAATCAAAAGCTAGGAAAGAGAAAGAACACCCTAAAAAGAAGGAATAAGAGGAAGCTGCAGGAAGAAGCTAACAAAAGGAAGAAGAAGAGCCCCGGAAAGAGCTTTTTCCCCCCCTTTTATTCTCTCAAATCTCCACTTCGGCTGGGCTCACATTGTTTGACTCCGCTTGCAATTGCTTGTCTTGAACAGCCCATTAAGCCCTTTAACACTTCCATTTTGGAGGATCTTGCTGCCCTTTCTCTTGTATACTTCATTTCCTTGCTTTGGACAGCCAATTATGCCTTTTATTTTGGAGGGTCTATCTACTCTTCCTCTTCTATAGTTCCTGAAAATAAGAAAAAGAAAAGTTATGAAAAATAATCTGTTTTTGATGTATTAATAGTCTACAACATCAAGTCAAGAGATAATGGAGGAGATGTGACGAATCGAGACCACGAGGTCATCAATTGCACACGGTCTCGTGTCAAAACAAAGTCCAAACTTAGGGAAATTTCTGGTGATCCCTTCGAATTTGATCAAATCGGACGATAAAAATTTGGGAAAATAGTATTTTATGAAAGAAAACTTAAAGACGATTCCACGGAATCAAAAATCATCAAATTTGAGGTTGATTTTGCGGAGTAATTGAAGATCAAAGTGAGGGGTGATTTCCGAAAATCGGAAGAACGAAATTAATGAAAATAAAATGAAATTAACTTAAAATTACTAATCTAAATGAAAATTACACGGTAAGAGATGATAGATTAGGCAAAACCGCTTCCACGAACCCACAATTGCGATTGGATTAACCCAATGAATCGCCTGAACAAGGCTTTTCATCAAAAATCTAAAAAACATGATCGTGGAGTTCAAGCGTCAATTTCTTCCTCGTCTTTCATCCAAATCTTGATCTTAAGCACTCCGTGGACGCGGAACTGAGTGTAGAAGCGATTGGGATCAAGAGATTCAAGAGATTTGGTGTCTAAATAGTTCAATTAGATTGAATTGCACTCGAATGCTTTACAAATCAGAAGAACATCTCAATATATAAGGATTTTGGGTGTAACAGTCCGATCAAATAAATCAACGACTTAAATAAAACGGTCGATTGTGAACTGTTACCATTAAGTTGCGGCCATTCGATCGAGGATGGACGCTCGAGATGAAGCCACGTCAACGCACTTTATAAAACACATCAAAACCGTCGCCGTTGGATCGTGATTGGACGCATCAGATGCGCTTCTCCCGTTTTAATCTCAACCATTATAACTCTTGCGATCAACGGTGTAGATTAGACGTGATCCGGTGAACCCCAATTTAAGCCACATGTGTCCATCAAATTGAAGTGAAGATCAACTGCCGATATAGCACGCGCGTACGGACGTCCCACACGTCTCCACGTCGCGTCCTCATCGCGATCGTTGATCGCGATCGATCGGACGGCTCTAATCGTGCCACTTCACCTGCGTGCTTTAAAAATTCTGAAAAATTGATTTTAAATTTCATAAAATCCTTAGAAATTCATAAAAAATTTAGAAAAATTCAGAAAAATTCTAGAAAAATCCCTAAAAATTAGAAAATTCATAACTTTCAAAATATAACTCCAAATTAATCAAAATTTCTTTCATTTGATCAGATATTTAATGATCTCTCATTATAAAAATTCAAATTTAATAAATAAAAAGAGTTTTAATTTCTATTTCAAAAGTACATTCATTTCTTTAAGATTAAAACTTTAGAAAATTAAATGAATGTTTATAAAAATGATTTTTCTTATCATTTAGCTTTAAAAGCAATTATAATCTCAAGTAAAAGATGGGTTATAAAATTATTTATATTTAACACATCATAAGTAACCCTACATTAAAGTATTTTGAGATTATAATGACTTTTTCATACAATGATAGATAAATACTCATAAATTTGATAACATTCATAGGAATGAAATCATTTATGCCTTAATATGCATTAATAATCATGTATTATCATGTCTAATTAGCATGTTATCAAGATGGTGTATTGAAGAGTTTAATAAAGCTAAATAAGAAGAATAAATGGGTGTTTATAACTACATTTCATGTTCTTATCAAAAAACCCTCGTCGAAGCTCAAATAAATTACATGACTACGGAGAAAGAGCTTTTGGCGGTGGTCTACGCACTCGAGAAGTTCCGGCCTTACATCTTGGGGAGCAAGATCATTATTTACACTGATCATGCGGCCTTGAAATATTTGATCTCCAAGAAAGAGGCCAAACCAAGACTAATACGATGGGTGCGGCTCCTTCAAGAATTGGACTTGGAGATCAAGGACAAGAAGAGCATCGAGAACTCGGTGGCAGACCACTTATCGCGTCTCCATGTTCTGGGAGGAGGAGACATCGGTGACACATTCCCCGACGAGCATCACCTTGTCATCTCGAGCCACGCTCCCTGGTATGCACACATCGTAAACTTCATTGTGGCTGGATCGATCCGGAGTATTGGAATCGTTATAAAAAAGATAAGTTCTTCCATGATCTCAAGTACTACTTTTAGTAAGAGCCACTCCTATTCCATCTAGGATATGATCAGATCATCTGACGATGCATACTAGAGGAGGAGCAAGGAGACATCTTGGCGATGTGTCACTCATCGACGTGCGGAGGACATTTCGCGACATGTAAGACCGCTGACAAGATCCTACAGAGCGGCTTCTACTGGCCCACCATCTTCAAGGATGCCCACCGTTTCTACATGGAGTGCCTACAATGTTAAGCAGCATTGAACATCTCCAAGCGAGATGAAATGCCAATGCAGCCGATCATTGAAGTAGAAATCTTCGATCTTTGGGGGATAGACTTCATGGTAGCGGTGGATTATGTGTCCAAGTGAGTCGAGGCAATCCCCACTAGGACAAACGATTATAGGGAGGTGCTCAGATTTTCTATGAGATGCATCTTCGCCTGATACAATTGTCCGAGGGCCATCATCAGCGACGGAGGCTCACAATTCAACAATGCGCATTTCTAGGCATTGCTGAAGAAGTACGGAGTACATCATCGCGCCACCACTCCATACCACCCCCAAATGAATGGGTAATTAGAGGTAAGCAATAGAGAGGTCAAGAGCAATCTAAAGAAAATATTTTGTCAGATAGAAAAGATTGGGCACACAAGCTCCCCGACGCACTATGGGCATACCAGACGGCATACAAGAGAGCCATCGGGATGTCTCCCTTCCGGCTTATCTTCGGGAAAGCCTGCCACCTTCCGGTTGAGCTTGAGCATCGAGCTTATTGGGCTATCAAAAAGCTCAATCTATCTTTGGATGAAGCAGGGAAACAAAGACTTCTCCAGCTTCAGGAGTTACAGGACTTGAGGCATGACGCGTATGAGAATGCAGCAATCTGCAAGGAGAAGACGAAGGCCTTATACGGCCGACACATCCGACGACGATCATTTCAGGTCAACTATAAGGTCTGGCTCTCAAATTCTCACCTCAAGCTCTTTCCTGGGAAGCTACGCTCTTGATGGGATGGTCCATACGTGGTTCTGGAATTGTTCGATGGCAGATCGGTACTCATCTCTGACATCAAATCCGGTCGATAATTCAAGGTAAACGGCCACCTTCTCAAGCCGCACCTGACATCAGAGCTACCTGCACCAGCAGATAAGGTAGATTTTCATCTTCCCGAGTAGTCGTAGGTTTTAGTAGAGTTTCGTCTGGCTGAAGATGGTAAACCCAGCACTCTTGGGAGGCACCCCAAGATTGTCTTATTTTTTTAGTTTGTACTTTATTTTTCAGTTTTTATAGATGTCAAAGGAGAACTACATCAGGAAAAGGCGCACCTGCACAAAATCCCATGAACGAGCATCAACGCATAAATGAATTTTTCTAACCCTTCATCCTCTCATCACATTTTTAGTATCTTTTTCATGTTATGTTTGGTGTTTTTGCTATCTTTTTCATGAGCATGTAGTTTTTCAGTGAGGGCAATGAAAGGTTCTAGTTAGGGGGTGAGGACTTAGAAAAATCTCTACTATTTTCAAACATTTTAAAGTTCTACATTCTAAAAACTCCTATTTTTCCACATTTGATCCACTCTACCTTACCTTAGAAGTCTTGACATTTGGAGATCTGACCTGCTAGATATGTAAAAGTGAGGGCCTTATAGCCCATATGATAACATTTTGAGTAATAAAACTAAGTGATCTAGAGAAACCATGGGATGATATTAGTGGTTGGACTTCTTTGGGGTTGGGTATCTAACATGAACCAAGGAAAATGTGTAATCAGAGGTTGAAATGCTATGGGATTGAAAAAGAGAGTTTTTGAGAGAAGTTAAACTTCTTATCCCTTACCTAACATCAGCCAAAACTGCTTAGTGTGGGTATTCCTCGCTTCTAGACTTTCCCTTCAAAAGAGTGCAATGATCCATAATTTTAAAAGAACCTATCTTTCCTTGTTAGGCATGTAGTTTTATCTTTTCCAAAGCAGTCAATTAGTTACACCACTTGTTTTAAAACTTCACTCATGATAATAACACTCCCAACTGATTCACACATCCATCACACTTCTTCCACATTTTCCCCCACATGTACATATCCCTTCACACTACACTTCACATTTTTTACATACTCTCTTCAAAATCTAAAAACTCCTCCATATCCTTATGTCATTCTTCTAAAATATAAAAAAAAGGAAGGAGAAAAATCAAAAGAAAGAGAAATAAGAAGTGAGAAGAAGGAAATAAGTGGGAAAATATCTTCTACCATCATCTCTACCATCTCCACCATCATCTCTAAAATCTACCCTATCCATCACCATCCACCTCATTTGGGAGTATAATTATCATAAGTGATACCTTCATTGTTTTTAAACCCACTTTGTTTATCTTCATATTTACTTTTAACCACGTCATTCCCTTAGAAATAATATCTTTTCATTTCCTTCAGCCACCTCACACATACATTAAGTAGGAATCTCACGTCATCCCAAAGATAGGAATCTCTTTGAATTGCACTCTTTATAGGAGGAAAGTGAGTTGAGGGGAATTCTTATACATTAAGTAGCCTCCATTTTGAGGGAAGGAGTGATGTATCTATGGAGAGGGTAAGGAATTACATCCGCTCATGAGAGAGTGAGTATTTTTTATCCCCATAGCATCAAACCTTAGATGTGTTCACCTTGATCACAATTGAGAATTAGACTCGAGCATTAGCACATGAGCACTACCCTAATATGCACTAAAGAAGTCAACCAAGAGATGTAATCTAGATCATTATGGCCTACAGTATGAGGAAAACGTAATCATATATTCATACGCTTCACCTCGTTAGTAGTAGGATCAAATGATTAAAGGACCTTCTGGGGAGATTATATAGTAAATTGCTAAGAGACTAGCTGATGTAGGATATTTTAGAAATGATAATGTATATGAAGATGATGATGTAATGTTTGGGATGTGAGGGAGAAGTGAGTGAAATAGATGTGGATATCTACTGATATGTAAATATGAAATAATCCTACAAAGTTTTGAAGGATCTATGAATGATATCAGTGAGGGAATAATGTATAAATCAGAGGGTATGTCGAAGATATGTACAATAATTCAGGAATAGGAGGAGAATAACGAAGATAATATTATGAATGCGTAGATAATATAAATGGAGGAGAAGAGGATAGGAATTATTTAATAATTAAAATGTTTATGATGATGATTTTATAATGTGAAGATGATGGAGAATTTAATAATGTGATGAATTATTAGTATAGATTAATGAGTATATAAGGAGAGTAAACCGGATAGAAGAATGTCAGATTAGGATAATGAATGTGAATGCGATGAGGGGAGATTGGATGAAATGATAATATAATTTATGAGATGAGGAAGATGGAGAATGAGAATAATTATTAAGAAAGGATAGAAGGATAATTGGGGTTATCTATTACAAGGTAATCTCCAAAAAGAGAGAAGATATATATGAAGAGGAGAGAATAATGTTGGACTTACGGTTTCAAAGTAGGAACTATCATTCAGGAAAATAGATAAAGGATGATACCTGGGTTTGACGTGAAGTAGATGCCCTTTGAGAACTTCTCACGAACAAGATAATTCCTCAGTCGCTTCTTACTTTGAAATGGATGAAAGATGACAGAACGGGAGGGAGAAAAGAAAGGAAGATAGAACTTGGAGTGAGAGGTTGTGGGGGAGACACGGAAAAGCACAAGAACACAAAAATTTTCCAGAAGGAAAACAATTCATTTCAATACAACAACTTTTTTTGTTTTCTTAAAAATCTTCCTTTTATAGAATGAGGGGAAGAGGGGTGACGGTGAGAAGACGCGTCGTTGTAGTTTCCGCGTACGAACAGTTACATAAATTGTGGAAGTTTTCGTTATTTCCATTGGATTCTGCGATGGCCACCGAATGATAGTTTTACTCTCTTTGGTCTGGGATGAAATCGACGGTTACGGCGTCGTAGGTTGCATACGTGGAGTCAGATAGGTCAGAGGTTTTCCCAAATTATCTTTTCATCCACACGTCCATCGTTGTAGCCGTAAAAGAGATGTATTGTTGTTGTTTTTATTGTTACGGATTGATCGGGTGAGTTGTTTTCAGTCTTTGGATGTCCTCTGCTATTATCACTTTTGTGGAAGGTCTCTTGTGTCACCACACTCCCACAATATTCGAAGGATGAGATGAGTAAGCTCGCTGATTGACAGATAACCAATTGAGTCTCACCAAGCTTCTTGTCTTTCGTATTTTTGCTAGAGTAACGAGAAGGGCGGGCAGAGAACAGTTGACGACAATAGTGATGGTCATTTAGCCTTTTGACTCAAGAATTCCATTTGGGTAGATCAGGATCAAATTTAATGAGATTGCTCTGAAGGACTCCTAGGCTAGCGGAAACCATCATGTAGTCAGATTTATGTGTGGATCCATCCTCATCTTCCACTACCACTCTGCTTCCTGAGTATTTTGTCCTTCCCATCACCTTGTTAAGCTTGAGTCGTGCGTCAGTGATAGTATCGTTGACGTCAAAACTCAAAAACTGGTGAACAAGTTCGTGAACAATGCTTTCGTACCGTCTCTGGTCCGATACTTGATAGTTATCCTCACCAAAGACTTTATAAGTTGGAAGTGGCTCCGTGTTCTGAAGGCTTGTGACGGGCGGCGGTTCAGCAAGCTTGATGTCATTATTGATGTAGTCTATCGCCATTTCCAAGGCGGTGAAGGGGACGTGCTTCTGAAGACGCTAGAAAGTTAAAGCAGAGATATCTTCAAACCCGCTCGGCGGTAATCTTGCAGAGAACTTTGCGGCGGCCTCGGAAATGTCGTGTGCCTGGTCGAAGGCCGCCTTGTCTTCCTCAATTGTAGAGGTGTTGATCCTGTGGGAGACATTCCTCATTGCTTGAAGCTTTCGTTATGCTCTTCATAATTGGCTTCATATGTCTTCATTGCTCTCTTGTTATCCGAGGGAGATGATGTGTATTATGTTGACCTTTAGATGATTTTGGAGGTCGTAGGTAGTTTGCAATATAATCCTCATGACTCCCTTCATGTTGAATTTCTTTCATAAAGGCTTTGATCTCTGAAGATATTAGATGTTCCTACTGATTTTATTTCTTGAGATCAGTGATTATACAAGTTACCTATGATATAGTGGATATGGTTTGGATAAATAGGAACCTATACCAAGGTAAGAGCTGGTCTACTTGGTACATTCAAAGAATTTTGAGTATCTAAGGATAAGGATTTAATTTCTTTGGACCAAGTCAATCTTTGGATCAGTATGTAATTGGAGGAGGAGGGAAGATAATTCTCTTTTGATCTACACTCTCTTTCAATGTTTTAGAGAGGCTTCCTTCATTCATTTCATGAATGGATAATTTCTCAAACTTATGAATAAGGAGGAGTCTGCCATTTTGTTACTATTGAGAATGATTTCTCTTCTTTAAGTCATATCTAGGTTCACTTGGAACCCTTGTGTTCATGTGATGAGATAATTCTCCATCACTAGCAATCATTTAAGTTGGGCGGTGTGATAACATGCTAATTAGACATGATAACACATGATTATTAACGCATATTAAGGCATAAATGATTTCAATCATATGCATGTTTTCATATTTATGAGTATTTATCCATCATTCTACGAAAAAGTCATTATAATCTCAAAATACTTTAATTTAGGGTTAATTATGATGAATTAAAGATAAATAATTTCATAACTCATCTTTACTTGAGATTATAATTAGTTTTAATGTTAAATAATAAGAAAATTCATTTTATATACATTCATTCTAATTTTCCAAGCTTGAAAATCGTAAGGAAATGTATGTATTTTTGAAATAAAAAAAACCTCTTTTTATTTATTAAATTTGAATTTTTAAAATCATAGATAATTTAAATTCTGATCAAATGAAAGAAATTTCAATTAATTTGGAGTTATATTTTGAAGAATATGAATTTTCTAATTTTTAGGGATTTTTTTGGATTTCTTTAATTTTTCTAAATTTTTAATAAATTTTTAAGGATTTTCTGGAATTAAAAATCGAATTTTCTAATTAAAAAATGATTTTTATGATTATTATTAGCGTGTCGGTGACGTGGCGCGATCTAGAGCGTCTGATCGATCGCGATCGATGATCATAGGCGAGATGTTATGTGGCAGATCATGGGACGTCCGATCGCGCGAATAAATCGCAATCGTCGATCTTCACTTAAGCGTGGGGGTACGTGGCACATCCTGATTCATCGCCGAATCGTTTTCTAAAAACTTTAATCTCAGTCGTTGATCAAAGGAGTTATAACGGGTGAGATCAAACCAGCGAAAACGCATCTAAAACATCTGATCACGATCCAACGGCGGGCGTTTGATGAATTTTTATAACGCACACGACGTGGCTTCATCTAGGCGGTCGATCAAAGATCCAACAGCTATGACTCAATAGTAACGATTCAGATCCGATGCATTTCAGCAGAGCCGTTGATCGTGGATCAAATGAAGATCGAACCGTTACGCCCAAATTAGCCTATAAATTGAGATGTTCTTCGATGATGTAAAGCATTTGAGAGCAATTCAAGTAAATCGAATTGTTTAGACACCAAATCTCTTGGATCTCTTGTTTGCAATCGCTTCTAGACTCATTTACGCATCCACGGAGTATTTGACAGTGAGATTTTGAAGATTGAGGAGGAAGAAATCGACGCTTGAAATTCGTGATTGCGATTTTCCAAATTTTGATGAATAGCCTTGATTCCGGTGATTAATTGGATCAATTCGATCGCAATTGTGGGTTAGGGATTGTCTTTCTTTGTATGGCCTTAGATTTGATTTTAAGACCGTAATTTGAGTTAATTTTGTTCTTAATTTCAGTTTTCATGATTTTTATTTTTTCTGAAAAATCACATCTATTCATTTGATGATTTCTCCACGAAATCATAGTCAAATTCAGTGATTTTTGATTTTGTGGATTCATCTTTGAGTCCTCTTTCATAAAATATCAAATTGCCTAATTTCTGTCACCAATTCATCATCCGATTTGATCAAATTCGAAGAGATCATAAAAAAATTTCCCTAATTCCCTGTGGATTCGACCCATATTTACCATCATATCCCTTAATTCATGAGGTCATCATTAAATTGGTAAGTTTGGACTTTATTTTAACTCTTGACCGTGTGTTTTCAACAACCTCGCGGTCTTGATTCGTCACTCTTTAGATAAGAAGTTCATTGAATTGATCCATATGAATCTTGAATAGTATTATACCTAACTGTCAATCAAGTTGATTCATGTCACGGTTCTATACGTGATCCTTTGACTTGAGACACTAAGGACATCTTGTGGATACATGACCATATTTTGATTATGACTTATAAATCTCTAGCCATGAGTTCTCTAAAACGTCATATATTAGATATACCATGAAGTCCTTGAAGGTGATTATGTGGTCAAGATGGGATCGTCCGCCCTTGATATTTGAGGAGATTTGCTCAAGGAATGAGATACAATGAATTTTTTGACGAAAGTAGTGGAAATATTAAAGAAAGAGTTCCTAATGATTGCCTACATAAATCAGTACAAACTTGAGTTATCGATTAAGGTTTGACAATTGATCATACCCTAAATCATAAATGAGTCTTGTGTGGATCAATGATTATACATACATGGTAATCGATTATGAGAAGGTCCCGTAAGGGATTTCTTATATACTCCACATCTCTTAGATTACGTGGTGTAGCTTGGCATCCAACCAGCAAACAGCTCAACCTATCGATTAGGTTAAATTGATCGTTGATTAATTAATCTATATGTTAGTGTAGAAAATTAATAAAGGTTAACCAACAAGGTGATATTGGGTTTATAGACTTATTTACTAGTGAGATATATGAACCTTGAGGGTCACACACATAAGGTATATAGATGTTAGTTGATATAAACATAATTATATGGGTTTAAAAAAATTCAACATACGAAATGTCTATAAATAGGGTGAAAACGACCACGACTCAAGGTGCTAATGCAAGCCTTGTGAGAATTCTGTCATTTCTTCTCTTTCTCTCTTGATGAAGAGCTATGCAGAGGAGATCTAACCATCCAAAGACTGTGTAGATATTTCTAGAGGCTGGACGCTTGAATAGCTTTAAGAAGTCCTATAAGTATATTTTCTCATACATACTAGATGATAAGATCATCTGTTATTGGTGCCTTAATATTTTAAATATTTTATTCAATGTATTTCGCTACACTCGATGTTTTGATTGAAAATTTAGAAGGCGTATTGACCTTAGAACCTAATAAGAACCCCAAAAACAAGGGTTCTTAAAATTTCTTTGGGTGCTTCCAACATGCGCCCATTATATTTTTGAACATTATGTCTAGTGAGTTTCTTTCCTTTTCTATTCATTCCTCATGTTCGATACAAGCCACCAAGCTTGGGGTGAGATGTATGGACGCTTGAATGGATGATTGAGGTAGCAATATTGCTAGAGTGGGTTCTTGATCAGGATTTCATAGGTTAGAATGTAGGGCCATATTATCTATTTTCTATCCTTGAATCTTAATTTTCAATCCTAATTTATGCTTTTTATTTATAATCAAGAATTTTTAATCTTTGATAGGAAGTTTGGAAATTTTTTCTCCAATCTTCACATCTCTCATATTCTTCTCACTTTTTCATTGATCTCTTCTATTTTTCTCCATAAAAACATAAAATTGAACCATGAATTTTTTAACCTTCCTCGATTCGACCTTGACTCTCCTATTCTCTATCTTAAAATCAATTTCATAGAGTTGAGAATAATTTGTTGATACATAAATTCACATTTTCAATGACCATGATTTCATGTTGATCAATAATCAGGAAGAAGTTCACTATTTTCATGGCCATCAAACTTACATCATGGTAATCTCATTCCTCTCAATTTTTGTGATGGGTTATCATTCCCTCAAATCTTTTTCTCTAAGGATCTGTGTGAACCCTAAATTAGCCTCCAAGCATATATAGTTGGGTGATTCGTACATATTGGTTGGGAAATTTGGTCTGATTCATTCAATCAAAATCCCACTTGGAGGTTATTTATAACAATTTCCATGCTCTTAAATTGTGAAATTAAACCTAGGGAGTTTAAGATCACCAATCTTGCAAGTTCCTAAAAGCCTTCCATTGAAACACCATCCCTTACATCCACCTTGTGAACTTTTGGTTCTCTTATTATGTGCCACATCACTTCCTCTCAAACGTGAATAAACCACTAAAAAGTTAATGAGACGTTAAAAAATTTTCATAGTAAATATGATGGAAAACCAACCAATTAATGCTCAGAGATTTTCTTGGTTGAGATTATAGGTATGTGTTCACGAAGCACGCAAGATCCAAAAGTTCTCTTCAAAAACTGTTTGAGATTATCTGACTCTACCTATTGGTGTCTACCAAACTTCAAACCATCATGTGTTATGGAGTTCAATAGCTCACAATGGATAAAATTAGGGTTTTAATTGATGAAAGAAAAAGAATACCTGGCAAGTCACAACCACAAAGTTTTTTTGTGTTCATGTTATAGGAAATGATAGTCATTTTCACTCATTCTCAAGAGCTAAAGAAGCCAAAGCATATGTCTTCCACCACCCAAACTGAGAGGATATCCTGCCCTTTTCACAAGATCTACAAATCAAGAATTGTGGCCAATTGGCTATTGAAAGCGATTGATATTCTCTTATTGAAGCCTTTAATGAGAATCTTCACAAATAATGAAGTATATGCATGATTTCCTAACAAAAGAAAATTCGTGCATCCTCCAAAGAGCTTGCTCTGTCTAAAATATAAATCTTACTATTCGATGAAGCTCAGCTTTGATGATGGGTAGGGTTCCTGCCCCCATCAATTCTCCTCACTTGGAGAACTCTATTCTTGCTAGGAAGAGGAAGAGGACAAAGGGAACGACCATGGCAACAGTTGCCATGGTCGTTCCCCATCAATCCTTCCCACTTCGAGTATTGCACACTTTGGCAATACTCTAATAATGATAATGATATGTGAAAGGCATTCAAGTATGAAAGCGTAGATATATTTTTGTAATAAGAAATACCAAAGCTACATTGATAATCTAATCTTTTTTAAGGATTAAAGTATTTATAACTATAGAATAGTGGTCTATGTAAAACATGTAATCATCGAAAAGAAATTCCAGAGCCAGTATGATAATTCAAACCTTCTTAAGGATTAAAGTATTTGTCATTTAGGATAGTTAACTATTTACAGAATTTTATCCTCATTAAAACATACAAAAGCAGGTCTGATAATTCAATCGTTTTTAAGAATTACAGTATTTCCAATCAAGAAATAGCTACCTAATTACATAATTTCCATAATTAGAACTACTGAAAGAGTCCAGAAAATTCTAAAAAGTTCTGAAAGCTTTTAGGATAATAGAGAGTGGACCAAGTCTACCCTCACGTTTTTGATAGATAACGTCCTGTTCAGTTTTCCCCCGTAACTCTCTTTTTATAGTTATGCCACAAAGTCTCTCCCCCGTGACTCTCCTTTTTTTTTTCTATTTATCGCCCCCTCCACCAATCTTTCTTCTCTAATTTATCTTCCTCTCCTTTATTTCTATTTCTGTCTCGTGAGGAAGATGGCGGGGGTGTGGGTGTTCCAGGGCGGCATGATACAGCTTATTGATAAGTCCAGTGGGGAAGGGAGGCGAACAGTGCTGGTTTATTCGCCCACGGAAGAGGTGATAACTTCGCACGACAAGCTGGAGGAGAAGCTGGTGGATCTCGGCTGGGAGAGATATTCTCCGAACGATCCGGAACTCATTCAGTTCCACAAGGCATCCATTCCTAATTTTATCATCTCTACACCAAGGGATTTCTCCAGGATCAGGTCCATCCACATGTATGATATTGCCTACAAAACTCGGAACATGTTTTCTGTCAGAGATGCCTGAAGCCGATCGGGCGTACAGCCTTCGTATGTGCGATGATTTCCGTAAGACTGCGACTCTTCTCCCTCTCTTTCTCCCTCTGTCTCTATGTCGTAATTCTCCTCTCTCGCCCCCCCGCGTAAATCGCAGCTTTCTCTCTAAAGACTTGAACTTTTCGATGCCATGTAATAAATATACAAAAGGATTTGGTGATGGTAGTCATATGCCCATGCGGCTTTCCTTTGAGTGAATAAGTGCCCCTCAATTTTTTCGTAGTCTCCTTCTCCATGGCAAGCGGGAGACTGTTTCATGCCGTGCTGTCCCTCCCAACCGAAACATAAACCATCAAAATATAAATAGGTTATGCCTCAAAGAATGCTTGTCCGCTGTCAGGGAATTTAGATGACATCCATCGCCGACGTTCTCTCCATCTCTATCTCGTGCAATGTTCATCCATTTGTCCATGTCTTCTCCTAAGATCTGCTAATTAAATATTACCTATCTATCGTCAACCAGAGACATGAACTTGTGGTGCTCAATAATAAATGTTTGAAGAGATTATGGGACATTTATCATCGTCCAGTGCTGCTTTCTTCACCTCTCCCTATCTCTCTCGTTTTACATCTCCTTTCCCTCCATCGCTTTCTCCTTAGTGTCCTTTCTCTCTGTATTTCTCATTCTTTCTCTCCCCCCTTTCTCTCTCCTTCTCTCCTCCTCAAACACACGTTATCTCTTTTGAAAGATCACTCGTCTCAGATCTCGCTTTCTAGCCTCACTTGAGACAATCTATCAATATTTTTATTGCTCATGCCGCGACAGCTTAACAGCAAAGCACCGCAATGTTTGCTGATGAGTCCAACTTGTCCTCCTGCATTTCTCTCTCTCAGAATCAACCTTAGCATAGAATAATGTCCGCCTGCCGACGCTGACTTGGCTGGATTTGTGTGATGAGACCCGCCGAGAGGTTTACTTGAACCTCATTCCTTCTCCCTCCCAAAAGTAGTCTTTTGTCCTTGTTGCCTCTTTGCCCACCTCCAGGATACGTGTTCGTCTGGCAGTGTTTCATGAGCTTTCTCGTCCACGTGGTCGGATGTTCACCGAAAGACTTGCAGGTGGCAGACGCTACACTTCGCCATATCGTGCCAGTTCGACAGTGACTATGAATAGGCACGCCGCCGAAAGTGGACAAAAGTACAATTAATGTTGCGTGAGAATTTTAGCTTTTCCCTTCTCGGACAACTCCTGTTAGCTCTCCCAGGACCACGAGGAATTACCGCAAGATTTAGGAGAAGGATTTCATAAGAGCAATCAACAAGAAACAGTTTCACAACACAATCATTCAGTGCGTTTCAATAAAAAAACCCTACGGGCCACATTTATAGCCGACTGACAAAACCAAGAAGACGTAATGCTTTTGACGTCACGATTCACTGACGTTTCATCTTTAGTCGTCGTGATACCCGATACCGAATCTGCTAATAAAGTAGCGCGTTACGTGGGCTTATTGCAGCCCCTTACTTTTCATGTAAGGGCCCGATCAGCTCCTATAACCCGTATGCCCATAAGTAAGAATCGTTAAAGCATATCGTCCACCCGGTTCAAAGCACGAACCGGTCCACCCGACAACCCGGTTTGTGGAGGTTACGTGACTCGCGAAACCCGTGTAACGACTGCCAAAGCGCACTGACGTGGACCAATCAGCGATCGATAGCCTACCGTAACGCACGATTTCCTCTTAATCTTCCAACGGTCTTCTTCTACCTTCCTTCTTCCTTTTTCTATATAAACAACCAATTGTGTAACACAAAACAATTGAATATAAACTTCAAGAAATCGATTACGATTCTCAGTCTCTCCCGATCTCTCTCTCATCTCTCTCTTCATCCTCAGTCTTCGATTGTTAAGAACATAAGACTCTTTCTGTTCTTTCATGGTATCAGAGCCACTGAGCTACACAGCGGTTATCAAGAAATGGGGGAACAGGTCGAAAAGCTGCCTATCGATACAATATGTCCACAGCAAATCGTTACGACCGGTATCAATCCCTCAGGTTTGACTGTCTCTCTTAAACTCACTAGAGACAATTTTCTTTTATGGCGCACACAGATCTTGCCAGTTCTTGCCGCCTATGACGTAATGGATCATATAGAACAAGATCCTCCAGAAATGTCCATTTTAAATCAAGAAGGACAGAGTATTACGAATCCAACTTATAAAGTTTGGTTCAAAACTGATAAGGTAGTGCTGGCTATTATAAATTCGTCACTCACAGAGTCTACCATGCCAATTGTGGTTCGTAAAGAAACTGCAAAAGATGCGTGGAACACAATTATCCGAAATTTTTCAGGGAAATCGCAAGCAAGAATTATGGAGCTTCAAACAAAACTGCATAATCTGCGAAAAAGCTCCATGACAATTGAGACATATGTACAAACTGTCAGAACTCTTGGAGATGAACTCAAAGCCAATGGCAGCAACATCAATACACATGACCGCTCCTTTGCAGTGTTAAGAGGATTAGATCAGCAGTATAATGCATTTTATGCATCTACAAGCCAACTTCTTCATACCTTGACATTTGATGATGTCGTGGCAAATCTTGTCACCTTTGACTCACATCTTGCGAGACAGAACAATGATCATAACGCAGGTGAGTTCCCTCCATCTGCCAATTTTACTCAGGCAAACAACCAAGATCAAAGAAATACTCAACGAGGGAGAAACAATCGGGGCAGAGGTCGTGGACAGAAAACTGTCCCTCGATGCCAACTCTGCTTCAAACAGGGTCACAGGGTATTCAACTGCTATGAAAGATTCAATAAAGCAGTGGCCGATGCCACTGCGGAATTTATTTGGATCAAATCACTGCTCCAAGAACTTCGGATTCCCCTACAACGCTCGCCAATCCTATGGTGTGATAACATTGGTGCCACGTATCTCGCCGCCAATCCGGTCTTTCACGCCCGGACGAAACATATTGAAATTGACTACCATTTTGTCCGGGAACAAGTCAAACTGAAGAATCTTCGCATCGGCTATATGGCTACTGATAACACATAAATCCATGACCTTTAACTCTGAATTTTCATTAACATTTGGCTTAAAATGAATAAATTTATGTGTTATTATAATTAAAATTGCTTAATTTTTGCTTCATTATGATTTTAAGGTATTTCTTTGCCTTTATAATATTTGAATATCTCTCTTCTATTTTAAATTGGCAATGAAATGAACTTTGATAGCAAAATATATTTTTGTTTGGAATTTATAAGTGATTTAAATAAATTTTTATAGCATATTCCTAATTAATCAGCATTTTTTATAATTTTTATAGCATAATTATGGGCGTTAGGGGCATAGTTACAATTTCTGTGTCTGCAAGGTAAGTCAGATAGAAGCTTCCAGATCGCGACACGTGTCGCAATCTGGAAGCAATGGTTTTAGCTAGTTTTTCTATTATTATATTATTATTACCGTTTAGTTGTTTGTCGTTTACTCACCTTGCAAATGACGTGGACCATCACCGCAGAGGTTAGCCTAAAATTCGCTATCGTGTCGTCTTGCTCGCTTACAGCTGACGTGGATCAGCATCACGCGCCGTCTTCGTTGACTCTAGGCAGAATAAGAGAGCGACATGGTGCTCTCTTATTCGTGCGAAGAAAGGAGTCTGCGGCGAACTCATTCGCCGCAGATCGTAAGAGAAATTCGTCTCTTTTGTCTTTTTCCTGTTTTGATCGTTTCGTCATTTTGTTACTTTCGTTTTGTCGTTTTGTCTTATTCTAGTTTCCGTAGTTTTATATTACCATTTTTTATTTCGTCGTTTAGCGTATTTCTCTTGTCGTTTTGTTTACCTACCTTTTGTCGTTTTCTCCTTAAGCCTAATAAGAGAGCGACGTGGCGCTCTCTTATTGGCGCTCAATGAGGAATCTGCGGCGAAAGTAATCGCCGCAGATTCCTCTCGTCGGATTTTTTTCCTATTAAAATAGTATTTAATTTTTACTTACCTGTGCAGGTGAGGGCGCCGTCTTGTTTGACCACGAAGCGAGAATAAGAGAGCGACGTGGCGCTCTCTTATTCGCGCAAAGGAGAAGCGTGACTCACCTGCTTATTTTGTCCTTTTCTCACTTACTTATGCAGGTGACGTGAAGGAAATCTGGCGATTGGCTATGCAGTGACGTGACGCGATCACGGGAGTTTGATGAAGGAGGACCGCTGACGCAAGAGGTCACCCGATCAGACGGCTAGAAATGCTCGAAAAAGAAAGGGTGATATCTCATGATCTAGCCATCCGATTGGGCTAAAATTTTGATGACAAGTTAATCTCACCGTGCTCTTCCCATCTGCACGGTTGAACTTTCCATCGGACTCCCGAAGTTCCCAAAAATTAATCTCAACCGTCGGATTGAGAGGAAGCCCTAACTCCTAAAAGTTCTCCCCCTCCACTCCGAATTCTCTTGTCTTTTGGCTCTCTCTTGACACGAGGTCACCAGCAGGAAAGGGGGAGAAGCTTAGGCCCAAGCTAGGCATCATCGGATGCTTGAGTTTGTTCTGGAGAAGGAGAACAATAGGAGATCGTCGTCGTAGCGAATCAAGCACCACCCGGCCTAGGATTGGCATCAACACGGGGTTTGTGGGAAGATTCTGAGGAGGGATTCTCTTGTAAGCCTTTTCCATGGATAATGTAGGACATTTTCTTCTATTTTAATTGTAGGTTATTGCATTTGCTTCACAAATCATACCTAGACCATACCATCTATCTCCATACGATTTCACCTCTCTTATCTCCCCCTCATTTCTCTTTTCTCACCTTCAATCAATCTCCACCCTTCCAATTCTAGTCTCTTTTCCTCTAATTAGTACTACAGAAACATAATCTCACCAATTACATCCATTACGTCTATATAATTCACCTTCTAACTTCTAATATCCTCCACTATAGGAATTCATCCTTTCTTCTACTTTCGTCTCAACCCTCATTACCTAGATTCCCTGAGGATCGACCCTTGCTTACTATTGTCATAAGTGAGGAATTATAAATGTATTGCATGAATTAAAACACACAACAACGATATAATCAACCGAGTTTTAGTTCATCAGCTACCAAAGATCAGATGGCGGACATTTTGACTAAAACTCTTCCCAAGCATAGCTTTCTCTTTCTCAAGTCCAAGCTGCATCTTCTTCCCACCTTGGACTTGCGGGGGAATGTTAAAGCATATCGTCCACCCGGTTCAAAGCACGAACCGGTCCACCCGACAACCCGGTTCGTGGAGGTTAAGTGACTTGCAAAACCCGTGTAACTACTGCCAACTCAGCGCATTGACGTGGACCAATCAGCGATCGATAGCCTACCATAATGCACGATTTCCTCTTAATCTTCCAATGGTCTTCTTCTACCTTCCTTATTCCTTTTTCTATATAAACCCCCAATTGTGTAACACAAAACAATTGAATAGAAACTTCAAGAAATCTATTACGATTCTTAGTCTCTCCCGATCTCTCTATCATCTCAATCTTCTTCTCTCTTCATCCTCAGTCTTCGATTGATAAGAACAGAAGACTCTTTTTGTTCTTTCAAGAATAACAGCGCAGCGAGAATATAACTGCATAAGAAGTTCAACATCGACAATTTCTTCTTTGGAAATTATTTGCAGGCATTTGATCGACCTATCGGATGGGTGAAATTGTGAAGAAGTCGTGAAAGAGGATGGAGAACAGAGAAACAAAGATACCGAGGGGGAAGTTCAAAGAGGATCGCCCAAAGAGAAATTGAATCTTGAATTGTACACAGAAATGAGGATTATGAGTGCAAAAAACTACTTACTTTTTATGAATATGAAATTTTTGCCACATGATGTTAGAATGGCTCTTATTTTTGGTAATGCTGGCAGATGCTTAATATTCAACGTGTCATTGACCAATCGGTAACCTTTGAGGTTGGTAACGCTCGGAATTTTGTCTTGACTTTATGTAGCATGTTTTTAAAGACCCATTAAATGGGCTTAGCTTATGGGAGTTTTGTGTCCTGGAGAAGGAAAACATTCACTTCAAATTTCTGCAAGTTTCTTCACCAAACACCCATAATTTAGGGAGTTTCAAGTGGCCTACAGGGGTGGGCCAAGGTACAAGGATTGGCCTACGAGAATGTTCGCCCTTTTTAGTAAGTGATCCTCCCATAAGTCAGGCAGTGACTGATGAAATTCCAAGTCATTGGTGCGTAACTAAAGATGCTCGAGTGGTTACAAAATTGGAGTAATTGAAAGCTGACCATAGGATCTTGGAGATTCAATGGCTATCAGACACGCGAAGGAGGTTTAGAATAATAGAACTGCCCATTCTGGCATATAAAACTTAATGTGCCTTTTGCAGTCAGTGCGCCTTATTCATTGTTATGTGAGCCAAACTATCATCATTGGTCAATGAAAATGGAGGTTCATCTTAAATTCAATCATCTTAAATTGTCATGCCCTTTCAATCATCTTAAATTCGGAGTCAAAGTCATTCACTCTTCAGCTCGACATCAAGAAGGGAGCAAAGCAGAATTAGGAGATTCTCCGAGTGCTATAGGTTTGTGTTGACCAAGTTGTTCAATCAAAAGTGCAGAGCTTGAAAGGAGAATTTTATTATCTCGCCATGAAGAAGGAAGGACTCATGGATTTCACTCATGGCTTCACAAAAATTGTGTAAAAATTAAGGAGATGGGGGAATAATTTGGAGGAGAAAGAATTAGTGTCAAAGCTACTCCAATCCATGCCATTAAGGTATGATTGTCCCATAGTCTCCCTTGTGCAATTTGATGATTTAAATTCTATGAAGCTCTTAGAAACTATAGAATCACTAAAGGTCCATGAGATGAGGCTTCATGAATGAGACACAAGAGAAAGTGGAGCAAGCTCTTTTGGCCAAAATTTTGACAAAATTAAAGGAAGATGACGGTGGTTGAAGGAGAGGAAGAGGAAGAGGAAGAGGTAGAGGAAGAGTTTTATTGAAGATGGGAAGGATTTGAGGGAAAAATCTCCTTTGACAAAAGAAAAGTGAGTACTCTAAAATATAAGTTGTATCCATGCATTATTTATCATGTTTAATAGATGATAAAAATTATAACAAGGAGAATATCTATTTCTATATATCTGAATGTGTTGAAAATAGGACTATAGTCCTATCATGCATCATTTCTTATATTTTGATTATATTATGAAGTTAACCCCACTTGAAATCCAAATAGTTGAATTCTCACATTTTTATGAGTTATGTGAATACAAAGACTTAGGTAAAGTGTAATGAGAGAATATATGGAAATTATCTAGAAGGAGAGGAAGAAAACATGTATTCTACCTTTTAAGGAGGTTGATTAGCCTTTTCCACATATTTTAGGAGGTTAGTCGAACAGTGCCATATTTTTCGGAGGTTTGTTCAAGTCCTTCAACCTTTTTAAGAGGTTGGTCAAAATTTTCCAATATATTTGGAGGATGGCTAAGCCTTTCAACCTTTTCAGGAGGTTGGTCAAACCTTGCCACTGTTTTAGGATGTTGGTCAAATCTTTCCACCTTATTTAGAGAATGGTCAAGCCCTTCCAGCTTTTTAGGAGGTTGGTTCAACCTTGACACCTTTATACGAGGTTGGTCAAATATTTCTACCTTTATAGAAGGTTAGGTAACCACCTATTTCGGTAGGGTCGATCACACTCCACCTTTTAAGAAGACTAGTCACTCAATTTTTCTTGAAAGTTAATAATGGTCAAAATGATTCTTGACAAGTCAAAGGTGGTCAAAGACATTCTTGAAAGGTCAAAGAGGTCAAATTTCTTATTTTTTATTTGTGATTAATCAATTATATCTTTCTTTTTTAAGGAAGAGTCTAAATTTTTAGGAAGAAAGAGGGGTAAGCCCACCTCCTTAGGGGAGCAATAAGGTTATCACCTATTAGAGAGTGGTAATCGCACTTTCTTAAAATATGGTTGTGGGGCCCACCTCTTTAGGAGATGGCTATGGTCATCACCTATGAACCTAATTTCCACCATTCATTTAGTGGCACCCGAAAAGACTAAATATCCACCATTTAGCTACGAGAACCTCGAAATCTAACATATGAAAGAACCTTCTTCTTACTTTTTTTATAATTTTTGGTCCTCTCTTAGTATTAGGATACCATAAAGAAAAAGGAGAGGCTTAATCCCAAGCTAAAAATTTTTTGGTGTTCAAGTTTATTGTGGAGGCAAGATCAAGTAGAGGATCAAGATCAAAACGAGTCTAGTATTACCCACCCTAGGATTAGCATGAAAAATAGGTTTTGTAAGAGAATTTAGATTTTATTTTCCTTTTTAATCCCCAAAATGGACAATGTAAATGTTATTTCCCTTTCTAGGTCTTTGATTTGTTCTCTTTTCTTCAAACAAACTTTCATCATTTCATGATAAATCAATTTCCTAATTTTTTGTCATTATTCCATCATCTTCTATTATATCACTATAACCTCTCCATTTTATTATTTCATTCTTAATATTATTCTCATCATTTCTCCGATCATATAAATTTATAAGTGTATATTTATCATTTTTTTACCATATTTCATTTCTTCTTATTTTCGCATTTCTCTAAAATCCCTTCTAGTGTTGTTTTCCCTAGAATAATATATTTGCTCCCTAAAAACTATTGATCTCATCAATAGTTTTCCCTCAAAATATTACTCATAATATGTCATTACACACAAATCACATATTATGAATAATGACATATTTCTGATAATATGTCATTTGATTGAAGACCATTGCTTTTCTCTTCTTCCATAACCTAAGTAGTTGACAATGTTTAGTTTCCCCAAATTTTCCCTTTTGCACACTAGTTGACCCACTCATAGTTGTGACACACAATGATGTTCATTACTAATTGGCTTTTACGCAAACAAAATCATTGCACAAGAATTAGGTGTGCATTGATTGGTCTTTGTGATGATCTTTCCAAGCAAGGAATAATTATACATTTGGCCAACCAGAAAAGTGACATGAAATGGGGGATGGGACATTAGGAAATTTTTGAAATTTTTATGTGATTTATTTCAGAATTCGTTTCAATTTATGAAAGTAAGTAGTTTTTTTTACCAATTTTTGTAGGGAACTACTTCAAATTCCATTTGCAATTCATCTAACCAAGAAAATAACACAGAAATAGAAAACATTGAATTTCATTTAAGGATGGGTTACACAGCTGGATTATGGAGAAACTTCTAGGATATGTTTATTAGGAGAAGTTGATATACGTAAAAATATAATCGTTGAATGCAGAAATTTATGTATAAAAAATGATACTCAACTCTTAGAATTTGGATTTAAAATTTAGAACAATAATGCTTACTAGAGCATAAAATTAAATGTACATTTAAAGAAATAAAAATGTATGATTATCATGATATTTTCAATCTAAAAATAAAAAGAGAAACAAGAAGATAGTCTATTTGCAGAGTTTAACCTTTTATTTACTTTTATAGAAAGCTAGGAATTATAAATACTATTGCATGAATTCAATTCATAAAAATAACTAAAAATACCTTGAAATCAAGTTCATCATAATATATAGTTGTATAATTGCCAAAAAATTGGTCATTTTGCTAAAGAATGCAAAAATCCAAGACAAAAGAGAAGATAATGAAGAAGGTATGAATTTGATCGAGGAAGGTGGAAAAAAAGAGTCAACTCGTCTTATGGCAACTTTTGATGAAGGATGTGAACTTCTTTAGTAAGAAATTGACGAAAACTTGAGGGTAGATATATTTTGGTAACTAGATGATGGATATTATGTGGCCTATAACCAAATCACACTTTCATGTATCTTGTTTATGTTCATTGAAATGAAATTTATTCATTGTGACTCATTATGATGTTTGCAATAAAGTCCATGAGCATATGCAATCACTAAGTGAATTATGATGAGATCATAATATAATGATCACTAGTCTTTAAACATATGTTCTAAACATTCCTATTCATGGGATATTCAAGAAGGACATCGAATTATCCGGAAAGAATAGCACTATCTACTTCAAATCATATGATGAGTACGGCTGATCCTGTAGCCATCGATGTAGAGACACTAAGGATAGATAGTGGGTGATCTTTGACTTCGTTGAATTGATCCGTATGAATCCTTGAATAGTAATTATACATAATTGTCAATCAGGTTGATTCATGTCCTAGTTGTGTGTGTGGTCCTTTGACTAGAGACACCAAAGACATGTTGTTGATGGATGATGGTGTTTTGATTATTACTTACAAATCCCTAGCCACGGGATATCTAAAACGTCATTTATTGGACACGACATGAAGTCCATAAAGATGATTGTGTGATAAATATGGGATCATCCGCCCTCGATAATTGAGGAGATTGACTCAAGGAATGAAATGCAATGAAATCCTTGGCTAAGGTAGTAGAAATATCAGAGAATAACTTCTCAATGATTTTATACACACATTAGTACTAACTTGAGTGATCAATTAGGGTTTGACAGTTCAAAGTACTCTAAGTCATTCATAAGTCTCATGTGGATGAAAGATTATACATACATGGTAATCGATGACGGAAAGTTTCCATAAGTGACTTCTTATATACTACATATCTCCTAGAGTACATGGTGTAGCTTGGCACCCAACGGGCTGGCAACTCATCCTATCAATTGGGTTAAATCAATCCTTGATTAATTAATCCATATGTTGATGTGGATAATTATTAAGGTTGACCAGTGAGGTGTTATTTGGTCTATAGAGTTATTAACTAGTGAGATATATAGACCTAGAGGGTCATACACATAAGGTCTATGGATTTTGATAGATATAAACATAATTATGAGGTTTTTATGAAAAAACCTCATACCAAATGTGTATAAATAGGGAGAGAACAACCACAATTTGAGGTGCCCATTCAAGCCTTGTAGGATTTCTCTACTTTCTCCCCTTTCTCTTGTGGTGAAGAGCATTGAAGAGGAGATCCAACCACCCAGAGACCATGTGGATACTGCTAGAGGCTAGACACTTGAATAGCTTCAAGAACTCATTCAAAGAAACCCTATAAGTATGTTTTCTCATTCATACTAGATGATAGGATCATCTATTCATGATGGCTTGGTGTTTTGAATATCCAATTCAATGTTTTTTGTTGCATTCAATTTTTTATCAAAATTTCAAAAGTTTATCAACATCAGAACCCAGCACCAGATACAAAAGCTAGCAATCACATGACCAGTCAAAGAAATTTCTTTCACGTACTTGATGAAGGAACTATCCAATTTGGAGATGGCTCAATCATCTACTATGGAGGAAAGGGTAGCATATTAGTGAGCTATGCTAATGGTGATTATTTAAATTTTGAGAATTTTGTTCATACATGGTTTGAAGGTTAATATTCTTAGCCATGCGAAAATCATTGATCAAGGCTGTAAAACCACCTCACATAGCGGTTTCATGACTGTATGTGCCTAGAAGTGGGAAGTTGATTATTAAAGTCAAGAAGACTCTAAGAAGACTTTATTAGTTAAACCTAAATACAGAGATTTGCTTATTCACCAAGGAGGAAGAAGGTATTGTTTGGCTGTGGCATGAGTGGTTTATCATTTAAATTTTAGTTCAATTCAAGAAATTTCAAAACTCCCTTTTGTTAAAAGGTCTACTTACTTTTCAACCGCCAAAGAATCTATCCCATGATTGTGTTGCTACAAAATATTATAAATTTTTTTTCTTTCTTCAAATTTTTTAGCCTAAAAACTTTTTCAATTCATTTTTTGTGATATTTTCGAGCCTATCACTTCATCAATACTTGGTGGAAACAAGTATTTCTTTCTAATTGTGGATGATTTTTCCAAATTATGGTGGGTTTCCATACTTGAGTACAAGTTTGATGCTTTCAATGAATTTAATAATTTTAAAGTTTTGGCTGAAGTAGAAAAAAAAAGAGAAAAGATAAAAAGGTTTCAAACCGTTTTTAGAGGAGCATTTGCTCATGAGGGATTTAAAGATTTTGTGATCAGAAGGGGATACGGAGATTGTTGATGACTCCTTATACTCTCTAGCAATAGAGGCATTGTGGAGAGGAAAAATCTCGCTATTATGAATCTCGAGAGGAGTATATTGAAGAAAACCTCTTGCCTCTTGAATTATAAGGAGAAGCTATGAATACGTGTGTCTATGTCCTGAATCAAGTTTCTACAAGAATTATTGGACCATCTACTTCCCCGAGAAGTGGAATGGAAGAAAACTAACATAGAGCACTTGAGGGTTTTTGGATCATCAATCCATGTGAAGAAGATGGCTTGGAGATTATCTAAACTAGATGATCAAAGACAAAAAAATGGTGTCTATAGGTTATGCATTGGGCTCTAATGCTTGTAGATGCATGGATTCTTTCACATTTGAGCTACATATTTCTAGAGATGTTATTTTAAAAGGAAGTAAAGAGTCCAATTGGGATTCTAAGAAGATTGATGATAAAGGAGGTGAGATTAAACTTTCATTTAGGACTGATCAGAATTGGGATGATGTGCATATGTAGAAAGCTTCTACAAATGTGTCAAAAATTTCAAAAGAAAGAAGTGTTAATCGAAGTAAAATTGATCAGAATTTAGAAGATGAAGACTGATAACATGCATTTATAACCTGAATTCTTACCCTAATTAACTCATATTCATGCTTATTTTATGTGAATATGATGCATGTTATCATACTTTTTAGGAATTTTCTCCATGGGCATGTCATTTCACTAAAGTTGATATTTATGCATAAATTAGAGATAATTTCATGCTTAAGAGATGATTAATCTGTTGTTTAGATTAACAGGAGTTAATCTCTATTATTACATGAGTTTTGACTTTAGTGAATGTTTGGAAGAATGATTTTAGGATGAATTTATGATTTAGAATGTTTAATTAGAACTTATTTAATGAAATTTTAATTCATCCTTATTCCCTTTTTGAAAATATATTTTAAATGGCATAATATTAAAAAGGAAAGAATTTATGATCCAATGGAGAAAATTTCAATTAAAAAGGAGTTGTATTTTGAAAAATATGAATTTCTAAAGTTTTATCTGATTTTTCCTATTTTTATTTGATTTTTTAATTGAATTATTTAAGTTTTTAGTTAGAAAAATCGCGAAAAAAAGGGGAAAACGTACCTGCGGAGCTGACGTGGCGAGCGGGCCTAGGCGGGGCTGACGTGGCGAGCAAGGCCACGTGGCGCGCGGGTCCACCGCGCCGTTACGACGTGGCACTGAGGCCACGTGGCAGGACGCGTGTGGCCCGCGCGTAACGCGTGGCGGACACGTGGCATACATATATAGTATCATTAAATAGGGTTATCGTACATATAAGCCTATCCGCTATGGACTGGCTAATATGTATAATATGCCCCCTAATTTATACGCGTCAGTTCATTTTATTTTCTCCGTGTGGGACTATGTTCCCACACGGTCTTACCTTGCAGGTGACGTGGACGCACGATAGGCGTTGGATTCGGTAAGGACGGCTGAGATCGCAACGTGAATCGAGGCATGCGTCAGTCAACAACGACGTCAGCTGATGATTGCACGCGTTTTCTGCTGACTGACATATCTCTAACCGAGACATGTCAGTCAGAAGAGGCGGCGGCCAATGAAAAAAAAGCAGGCATTTTCTCCCGCCTAATAAGACAAGAAGCATCTTTTTTCAGGACCGTCGGTCGACACGATATGGACCAATGGATAAAAAGAAGGACCGTCAGTCGAGGCGGCAGCCAATAAAAAAGGAAACCGCGTGCATTAAATGCAACGCGGTTCCTGCTGTCCCACGTGGCGACCCGAGGATGGCTTACCTGATCGACATCGGACGGCTCACGCAAACTTCATCGGACGGCTGATCTACCTCGCAGTAGTGGCGCACGGGATCGGCTAATCACGACCATGCATCCAGCGATTCGTTCATCGGACGGCATCGGAGCAGCGTGGAAGAACTCCACGATCGAGCTGCGATCGCGGAGCGATCGAGCCGCGATCGAGACGCGAGCATGGAGCGTTCGAAGCGGAATCAACTCCACGATTGCCGGAGATGTTTTTCGTGAAGATCTACAGCGAGATCGACGCCCAATCGATGCACGATCAGGCCACGATCGTGGTCGATCGTGGTCGATCACGGCGAGAAACATGGCCAAGAAATGCGGAAATCGTGGCAGAAATTGAGGCTCATTCACGGCTGATCCCGAAGCTGCAACGTCGCCCCAAGGAAACGCTCCCACGACCCCTGCAAACCGCCTCCACGACCGCCTTGATTGCCCTCAAAATCGGGCCTAATTCCCTCTTTAAAAGCATGTATTTCCCTCTCTTGTTCTTTAACTTTTGATTGATTCGTGAAGGAATTAAGCGAATTTCGAGGAAAATCTTAAGTTCATCGTGATTCCCCTGCGTTTAGACTCGATTCCGAAGGGATTGGAGCGGGATTGATCGCGAATTCCTCCTTGATTTCATCGAATTTTCCCCTTGAATTCCGAAAGTCCGTGAGAAAGGATCCGAGCAAATTCACTCCAATTCGCGCAAATTGGAGCTTAATTCTCGTGGCAATCGGGTTAGTAGTGAGATTCGATCGATTATCAAGAGGTAATTTGAGTTTTTATTAGATTTAGAAGTTTAATTTTGCAAATTAGTTCATAGTGTTCTTCATTTTCCCCAAATTTCAGTCCGAAAAGTCGCTGATTTTGAAAATAGGATATCTCTCTGATTACAATTCCAAATCACTTGATTTTGGTTTCATTGGATTCCTCTTTTCATCAGCTTTCCGTGGATAGCAATTTCATCAAATTCTGAGTTCATTTGCCCCTTCAATTTAACGTTTGACCACGGACTGTTCATCTTTCATCAGAAGTCAAACGTTGACTTTCGGGGTCAATTACTTTTAATTGGAAAATCAGAATTTGATAATTTCGGTCTTGTTGGATTCCTCTGGTTCTTAGCTTTCTATTGACATATAAATTTCAAGATTTGGATTTCATTTGGTCATTCAATTTGAAGATTTCCTCTGAGGTGTTCATTTCGGGGATTTTCTGATCATTGATTTTCAATAATTCATAATAAATCCATTTCTTATCCAAAAATTACAAAACTTATATCAATAAATTTCATTTTCTCTCTAGTTTTCAAATATCTACTTTTCGTAATCTTCTGACTCTGTTTGATTCTCTGATTTTGCAGAACACCTACTGCTGGTCAAAGTCAACGCTTTGACTTTGACTTTTGACTTTTCTCTGTCAAATCCGAGATTTCAAATCTTAAAACTTCTTATTTACCTTATTTATATCATTTCCCTATCTTAAATCTTATTTTCTCTTATTTAAAACTCCTTTTAAACCTAAGTTTGACCAAGTCAACTCTGCGATTAAAGTCAACCCTGCTCTCTGTGGATCGACCCGATACTTACCCAGTACTTGATTATTCTATCTTGTATTTGTGAGTTCGGTTTTATAAATTTTGTTTGACCATCGTATTTGTGTTTTAACGACGCACGAAAACGACACGTCAAAGACCCAAGAAGGTATATATCTATTCAAGAGATACGTGAGGAGAGTAATTTGGGTGTAGGAGAGTGTTTCATCATAACAAACGTGTTGGGTTTTGATGTCGATAAACTTTTTAAATTTTGATCAAAACATCAAATGCAGCGGAAAACGTTGAATTAGATATTCAAAACACAAAGTCACCAAGAACATATCATCCTATCATCTAGTATGAGTGAGAAAACTTACTTAAAGGCTTTCCTTGAAAGAGTTCTTGAAGCTATTCAAGTGTCTAGCCTCGAGTGGTATCCGAACGATCTCCATATGGTTGGATCTCCTCTTAAAAGTTCTTTATCAAGAGAGAAAGAGAAGAAAGGAGAGAATTCTCACAAGACTTGCATGGGTACCATGAGTTGCGGTCATTCTCCTTCTTTTTATAGACATTTGGTATGAGGTTTTTTCATAAAAATCCTCATAATTATGTCTATATCTACCAACATTTATAGACCTTATGTGTGTGACCCCCTAGGTCCATATATCTCACTAGTTAATAACTCTATTGACCAAATAACATCTTATTGGTCAACCTTAATTAATTATCCACATCCACATCAACATATAGATTAATTAATCAAGGATCGGTTTAACCCAATCGATAGGTTAAGTTGCTAGCCGGTTGGGTGCCAAGCTACATCACGTACACTAGTAGATATGGAGAATGTAAGAACTCACTTATGGAACCTTCCCGTCATCGATTACCAAGAATGTATAATCCTTCATCCACATTAGACTCATGAATGACTTAGGGTACTGTCAACTGTCAAACCTTAATCGGTCATTCAAGTTAATACTGATGCGTGTAGAAATCATTGCGAACTCCTCTAATATTTCCACTACCTTTGCCAAGGATTTCATCGCATCTCATTCCTTGAATCAATCTCCTAAAATGCCAAGGGTGGATGATCCTCATGTTGATCACACAATCATCTTCGTGGAGTTCATGTCGTATCCAATATATGACATTTTCCATATCTCGTGACTAGGGATTTGTAAGTCATAATCAAAACACGATCGTCCATCCACAAGATGTCTTTGGTGTCTCAAGTCAAATGACCACATACACAACCATAACATGAATCAACCTGATTGACAGTTAGGTATAGTTACCATTTAGGGATTCATACGGATCAATTAAATGAACTCTTTCTCCAAAGAGCACCCACTATCTATCCTTAGTGTCTCCACACTAATGGCTATAGGATCAGCCATACTCATCATATGAGTTGGATTAGATAGTGTTATTCTTTTCAGATAATTAGATGTCCTCGAATATCCCACAAATATGAATGTTTAGAGCATATGTTTAAAGATTAGTGATCACTATATTATGATCTCATCATAATTCACTAAGTCATTGCACATGCTCATAGACTTCATTGCAAACATCACACAAAAATGACAATAAAAATATATCATTTCAATGAACATAAACAAGATATATGAAAGTGTGATTGGCTTAAAGGCCACATAATATCCATCAAGAAGAACCTATTATGTTTAGAGAGGCAATGAGTAAAGAAGTATGGAAGAAAGCCATGAAGGAAGAAATTTAAGCTATTATTCAAAATAAAAATTGGGAGCTTCTCATATCTTGAGCCAATTGCCAACCTATTGGGCTGAACTAGCTTTATAAAGTAAAGAGGAACTTAACAAGGGAAATTAAAAGGCATAAAAGAACGGGTAAATGTAAAAGGCTACTCATAGTGGTATGCAACGGAATGAAATTGTTTGGTCATTGAAAACTCAATTCCTCATGTCAAAAAAAATCCAAACTCACTAATTTAACAATTTAATTGCAAATTGATTATGATAATAGTGAGTAAGGGCTGAATCCACAAAGAATAACACATTTTTTTATATGAATTCAAAATTTGATCATATCAAACAATAAATTGAGGTGAGAAGTTAGGTAAATTAGTATTTTTAGAAAGCAGACTCCAAGAAAAATCTACATAATAAAAAATCACTCAATTTGGATTCATGTTCACATAGAAATTAAGGAGTCAAATAGGGAGAGAAAATTTGATTGTGAAGAGAGAGAAAATAACTAAATTTTGTAAAATTAAACTAATATATGCATTCAAATTAAAATCTAATATTATAGGACAAAAGATTATGAAGAAAACACATAATCTAACCCAAAATCATGCTTAAAATAATCTAATTTATTCCCAAATCAAGGATTTTAATTCTGCATTTTGAAAAACAAAAATTCGGGGTTCAAGAGATGAATTCTTCATTCTCCCTCAATGAAATTTGATTTATAGCATTTCTTGGAAGAAAAAATGAGTCTATTAGAAGAAAAAATAAGAGATTCAATGATTGAGATGTCTAAAAGGTTTGATTGATTGAAACATCGAATAATGCTTTACATTGTCGAAGAGAGAGAGTAAAAATAGGCCAAAACTGAGCTTGCCCATTGGATTTGGCGATTGATCTTTGACTAACGGATAAGATGAAACATCATGATGTGAGTCATCAACATTAAGTCCCATTTTTCCGATGGAAGATGAATTACTATGATTTTATCATGTCGCGCATAAACATTGGTCATCATGTAATGGCTGTTAAAGCTACGTCTATCTCCCTCTCTCTCCTATTGGGCTAAAGCCCACTTCTCTCTCTTCTCTCTCTTCTCTCTCCTATATATCTACGCATGCATGTATCCGTCAAATCACACTTTTCTATTTTTCTAACCCTAGCCGTCTTCTTCCATCGAATTTCTCTCTCTCATGTTCCTCTTCTTCACATGGTATCAGAGCGGACGAGAAGAGAGATCTAGGGTTTGCCCTAGCCTGCGACGCCTTTCCTTGCGCCGCCTTGCCCTGCGCTGCCGCCCTGCCTCCAACGCCTGCCGGCGATCTGTCTCCCTGCAGCCCTGCGACGTCTCGTGACGTCTTGCGACGAGGTCGCCCTACGACGTTTTTCGACGCCGCCCTGCCGCCCAGCCTCCGGCGATCCGTCTCCCTGCCGCCCTGTGGCGTCTTGCCACGTCTTGCGACGAGATTGCCCTGCCTTCCTGCCGCCCCGGCAATTCATCTTCCTGCCGCCCTGCTGCCCTGTCGCCCCGGCGACCCACCTTCTGCCGACGCCAACGCCGACGCCCTGACGCCAACGTCAGCGCCACGCTGCCCTGAGCGTCAACGCCACGACGCTGGCGTCAATGCCACGCTTTCGCCGACGTCAACGCCACGCACTCGCCTACGTCAACGCCCTGCCGGCCGACGTCAATGCCCTGACGCCGACGCCCTGACGCCGACGTCAACGCCCTACCTGCCGCCCTGCAGACACTGACGCCCTGCCGCCGAGGCTGACGGCGACCCCCTGCCCTGTCGCTCTGCCGCCGATCCCCTGCGACGACACCCTGCTGCCCTGCTGCCCCGACAATTCGCCTCTCTGCGATTTGCCTCCGACGCCGCCGCTACTCTACCTCTGTTTGGCCTTTTCCGTCTAGCCGACCGTCGCCGCCTCGCCTCCGCTACTCTGCATCTTCACCACTGCTACTCTTCTCATGGCCGAGCCGACCACCGTGTCATCATCCTCTGATGTTACTCAGCCCACTCATCCTGCGGAGTCGCTCGGCGAGACCATCTCGCGAGACGGGGTTGCCTTGGCAATCCGGAAAGCACTCTATCGTGAGTGCTCTGGCCAAGCCGGCATACACGTTTGATGGGTCCAATTATGGGCCCTGGAGGGGCTCTTTCCTGGAGTTCCTCAACGCCCACGGTCTTCAGGCATCATCGACGATTCCCTCGCCAAAGGAATCGGACCCGGAGTACTTGGAATGGAGCAGACTGGAGTCCGCGGTATGTTCCTGGCTTATCTCTAGTGTATCGACTAAGATCATGGAGCCACTCAGCATGACCCGTCCTGCCCGCGCCATAGGCTCAAGTTGGAGACAATGTATGCCAACAAGAGCAACGTCAGCCGGACAGTTCGACTATATGAGGAGCTATTCGCCTGTCGCAAGGGAACCCGGACTCTCCAGAGCTACTATGGATCGGTCGATGCCATCTTCACTAACCTCGAGCTTTATCAACCACTGGTCTTGGATCTTGATACACTTCGACGATACCGCGACGAGCTCCGAGCGGGAGGATTTCTTAGCGGGTTACGTCCTGAGTTGGCTGACATGATCCGAGGACAGGTACTTGGGGGATCCCGGGTATTACCCACTGAGGAGATCTTTGCGGCCGCGCTTCGAGTGCAGGACAGCCTGCCCACCTCCCAGTCCTCGCAGCCCCTCGAGACTTCCACTCTCATTGCATCCGGCGGGGCTCCCAGGCGGAGCACACCTTCCGGGAAGACCCGGAACTCCTATCCACCCTGCAAGTACTGTGGGAAGACGACTCACCCATCAGAGAAGTACTGGAAGGAGTTCGGGAAGCCTGCTTGGGCTATGGCTGCCTCTAGAGGCAAGACATCCTCGACTCTGTCCACGGCGGACGGGTCATCATCGACTACTCCCTCGACGTCAGGAACGGTCAGCCTCGCACTATCTCCCTCGGAGCTGGCCTACATTCAGGCATCACGGGCCTCCTCACTTTGTCCGACCATGGCACCATCAGCCAGTCTTGTGGCACTGACGAGCAGCTTGGTGTCAAATGCGGGAGGATGGGGCTCTTCTCCACGTACGCCGTCTATCTCAACTCCTCATATGACTTCTTGGGTTATTGACTCGGGGGCATCCTCCCATATGACTGGTTTTCCCTCTGTCCTCACTGCTTATCGACCTGAAACCTCCATTCCTGACGTCCGTATTGTTGACGGTCGTTCCTGTCCTGTCCTTGGCTCTGGCCAGTCTCGTGCCACCTCTTCCCTTCCTCTACAGAACGTCACTGTATATTCCTGGATTCCCTGCGAATTTGCTGTCCATCAGTGCGATCACTAAAGCCCTTCACTCTGGTATATTTTTCTTTCCTCATCACTGCGTCTTCCAGGATCTCGACACGGGTCGGAGGAATGGACTGGGCCGTGAGAACGGACGAGGCATCTACGAGCTAGTGGCTGACTCTCCATCTACGGGACTTCAAGCCCTTTTTGCACTCTCTGCTTCCTCTAGTTCCCTTCATGACTCTTTTTTTGTGGCACTTGTCGATTGGGGCACCCTAGTTTTTGTCAAACTTAAAGAAACTCTACCTTGGTTAAACTTATCGAGTTTCATTGTGAGTCTTGTGAACTAGGGAAGCACCATAGATCGTCGTATCCATCGCGCCTTTGGTCCACCTACCCATTGCCCGTTTGACTTCGTTCACTGTGACGTTTGGGGTCCGGCCCCACATCCATCGCCTACAGGAGGAAAGTACTACATGGTGTTCGTCGATGACTACACCTGGGCGAGTTGGACATATATCCTGAAGAGTCGAAAAGAGGTACTTTCTCGTGTTCAGCACTTTCTACTTGAGATTATTACCCAGTACGAGACGATGGTCAAAGTCCTCCGCACGGACAATGCACTTGAGTTCACTCAGAAGGCGATTGAGGAACTCTGTCTGGCTCATGGCATAGTTCATCAGACTACCTGCCCATATACTTCGCAGCAGAACGGGGTGGCAGAGCGGAAGCATCGACACCTCCTGGACATGGTACGCACACTGCTCCTTGCTATGAGGGTACCTCAGTATCTTTGGTGTGACGCTGTTCTGTCTGCTACATACCTGGTGAACTGTCTTCCATCTGCCGCTCTTGGAGGTGCTATTCCCCTTCAGCGATTGACTCCTGCTGCTGATATCTTCTCACTACCACCTCGAGTGTTCGGCTGCACTGCATTTGTCCAGGACCACACCCCCGGCCTCTACAAGCTGGCTCCTCGTGCACAAAAGGGTGTGTTCGTCGGTTACTCTCGGACTCAGAAGGGCTACCGTGTGTACTTCCCCGATCGACGCCAGTACGTTACTTCGGCAGATGTGACCTTCCATGAGGACATTCCCTACTTTACCGCTACTCAATCTGGAGAGGATCTCTCCTCTCCCTCCCTCCTTCCTTCGGTATCTGCTACCACTGTTACCGATCTCCCTATGACTGTCCCGATTCCCTTGCCTGAGGCGTCACCCTCTTCGGCATCCCTCTAGTCTGATCCATCCTCTGAGCCGGAACCTCCCTCCTCGCCGCTATCCACTGTTTCGGCTCCATTGTCACCACCACCTTCCCCACCGCCTCCCGTATCTGACCTTGACCTTCCCATTGCCCTTCGCAAGGGCACTCGCCAGTGCACGCAATACCCTATCGCCCATCATGTCTCTCCTGCCTGCCTTTTCTCCTTCCTATCAGTCCTTTGCCCTTGTTGTTCTAACCGAGTCAATTCCCCAGAGTCGTATATTGAGGCGTTGCAGGTGCGGCGTGGAAGCGGCGATGGATGCGGAGTATGCGGCCTTCATCCGAGCGGGAGACACGGGACCGGTTCCTCGGCCTATTGATGCCAATGTTGTATCCTGCAAGTGGGTGTACTCCCTCAAGTACAATCCTGATGGCTCCATCGCTGGCTACAAGGCGCGTCTCGTGGCCCGTGGCTTTTCTCAAGCCTATGGTCTTTACTATCATGAGACCTTCTCACCGGTGGTGCGCCTCGGCTCCATCCGTGTCCTCTTCTCCATCGCTCACGGATCGAGTCTGGCCGCTTCATCAGGCTGGGACGTGTCCAATGCCTTCCTTTACGGTGACCTCGATGAGAAGGTATTTATGGAGCAACCGCTTGGGTACATTGCTCAGGGGGAGTCTTCTGAGGTGTGTCTCCTCAAGAAGGCTATCTATGGGCTGAAGCAAAGCCCGCGTGCGTGGTTCCACAAGTTCTCGCAGCTGCTCTTCTCGTATGGCTTCGTCTCTCTCGTGTCCGATCCAGCTGTCATGCGGAAACGCACCCGCATGGATGTGTTATCTAGGGCTGTGTACGTGGATGACATCATCATCAGCTGAGTAGTGATGGCGCAGAGTGATTGCGACCAAGGCTTATACGGCTCAGCACTTCGTGACACGAGACTTGTCTCCCCCAGGTACTTTCTTGGACTTGAGATAGCTTACGCGTCAGGGGCAGATGTCCATTGTCGGCGAGTACGTAGCTTGATCTCTGGAGGGAGACGGGGATGCTAGGGGTGCAAGCGGCCTCCTCACCCATGGAGGCGAACGTGGATTTGGTGGGACAATGCTCTTGCACTTCTCGAGGATGCGAGGCCTCTCCGCCAGACTTGTGGGAAATTGATCTTCCTCACGTGACTCGCCGGACATCTCCTATGCGGTTAGTGTCTTGAGTCGGTTATGCGGGCTCCTCGCACTATCCATCGGAAGGTGTCTATCGGGTTCCCGTCGTACCTTAAGAGAGCTCAGGGAAGGGCCTCTTGTATCGGCGATAGGGTCATCTACACATTGAGGCCTACTCGACTCTAGGTTCGTCGGTGACGAGGATCGGAAGTCACATGGTGGATATGCCACCTATCTTGGAGGTAACACTGGTTACATGGCGCTCTCGAAAGCGAGTCTATCGTGTCCCGCTCTAGTGCTGAAGCCGAGTATCGAGCCATGGCGGATACCACGCAGAAATGCCGTGGCTACGCTCTCTTCTCACGAGCTTAGCTTCGCGTGAAGGGCCTATGCAGATGTACTGCGATAACATGGCTGCTACCTTTATTGCCAATAATGCGACATTCCATATGCGGACGAAGCATATTGAGATCGACTGCCACTTCATACGACAGTACGTTGTTAATGGTACTATCTGTACCCCACACGTCGCTTCCGCACATCAGTTGGCAGACATCTTTACTAAGGCCCTACTAGGCCTTGCATATGAGACCATCGGGTCCAAGCTGGGCATGTTTGACCTCCACGCTCCAGCTTGAGGGGGAGTGTTAAAGCTACGTCTATCTCCCTCTCTCTCCTATTGGGCTAAAGCCCACTTCTCTCTCTTCTCTCTCTTCTCTCTCCTATATATCTACGCATGCATGTATCCGTCAAATCACACTTTTCTATTTTTCTAACCCTAGCCATCTTCTTCCATCGGCTTTCTCTCTCTCGTGTTCCTCTTCTTGACAATGGCTATCGTGAAATTTTCATCAAACGCTTGAGATGCCGCCATGCGTCGAAGGAGTTCATTGGACAAATTCAATCTTAGCTGTTATAACTCCTTAGATGAATGGCTAGGATTTAATCATGATTTATAAAGCGAATTGACACCAAATCACAGTGTGCCACGTATCCCTTCACTTAATGATCATGGACGATTGCAATTAAACTCGAATATCGGACACTCCTCATTGTACCACTTTACCTTCGATAAAAATAAAGCGCAAAAAGCCCCACATTATAAAAATAAAGAGAATGGGATGGGTATATTAGGTAAAGTGTATTATGCAGTTAGCGTATGCCCTTAAAAGAGGGTTAACCCTAATGACGTGTGAACACACATTCGTCACGTGGCAAGAGCATACATTGCCACACAGTGACACACAAGTGCACATGGCACATCATTATTCACATAGTGTGTCCAATAAAACCCAATTTTTTAAATAAGTTAAATTAAAATAAATTCAAAATAAATTCATAAAAATAATTAAATTCTAAAAAAAATCCCTAAAATTTAGAAAACTCATAACTTTCAACATACAACTGATTGTTAATCCATTTTTTATCAGAAGTTAAATAGTTTATCATTTTAAAAATATAAATTTAAGAAATAAAAAGAGAATAAATTTTTAACTGAAAAATATAGTCATTTTCTTTGGAAAATAAAACTTAGCAAAATAATCGAGTCTATAAAAATATTTTCTCATATTATTTTGAATTTAAAAAATAATTATAATCTCAAATTTAAAATGAGAATCATTGATAACATGCATTTATAACTTAATTTCTTATCCTAATTAACTCATATTCATGCTTATTTGATGTGAATATGATGCATGTTATCATACTTTTTAGGAATTTTCTCCATTGGTATGTCATTTCACTAAAGTCAATATTTATTCATAAATTAGGGATAATTTCATGCTTGATATATGATTAGTCTTTTGTAAAGTTTAAATTAATAGAAGTTAATCTCTTTTCTTGAATGATTTTGACTTTAGTGCATGTTTTGAAGGATAATTTCAAGATAAAATTATGATTAAGAAGATTTATTAAGGAATGAGTTAAGTAATTTTTAATTCATCTTAATTTCTTCTTTCAAAATATATTTTAAATGACATGGTTTTAAAAAGGAAGAAATTTGTGATCCAATGGAGAAAATTTGGATTAAAAAGGAGTTGTATATTTAAAGTTATGAATTTCTGAAGTTTATGCCTTTTTCTGATTTTTTTCTTATTTTTAATTGATTTTTCCTTATTAAAATCATGAAAAAGGGGGTATTTTTGGTCAACAGACCCGTAGCTGATGTGGCGAGGAGCTGACGTGGCGCGGAGCTGAAGTGGCACGAGGGACCCGCGCAGATGCGACGCGGCACGCAAGGCCACGTGGCAGGGCCGCACGTGGCCCACGTGAGGCGCAGGTGGCACGGACACGTGGCAGGAGGCCACGCGGACGGGTCCACGCAGACGCTCGTGAGGGGCGCCACGTGGCAGGTGGGCTGGTAGGTGAAGGGCCCACGGGTTAATGGGCCCGGGTTAGAGTATTGGGGCGGTAGCGCAATAGTGTTAAACTGCCCCTCTATTTATGACGAGACGAGACCGCGAGGTCGTCAATTTCAAGCGGTATCGCGTCAAAAATAATACCGAACTTACCAATTTGGGGAATTAAGAGAGAATTGAGGGGTATAATGGTAAATACGGGTCGAATCCACAGGGAATTTAGGTATTTTTGAGATATCTTTTGGAATTTGGTCAAATTGGACGATGAATTGAGGTGAGAAATTAGGTAAAATGGTGTTTTTGGAAAGAAGACTCAAAGATCTATCCGTGGAATCAAAAATCACTCGATTTGGATTAGTAATCACGGAGAAATCAAAGATGGAAGTGGAGAGAAATTTTCGGAACTCGCGAAGAACACACTTGAAATTAAAATGAAATTAAACTTAAATTAAAGTCCTAATCCTAAAATTGATGATACACGACGATAGATAAGAGGGAAAAGATGATTTCTAACCCGAAATAACGCTTGAATCGATCCAATTAATCGCCGGATCGACGGCTATTTGTTCCGCGAATTCAAACGTGATAATCGGAGTTCAAGAGACAAATTCTCCTCGCACGATCGACGAAATCTCACATATAAACACTCCATGGACGCGGAATCGAGTCTAGAAGTGATTACACATGAGAGATTCGAGAAAAGAAGGGTGTAGATAGGTCGATTAAGTGAAAATCCTTCTCGAATACATGTATCGACGAAGAACTCTTCGTTTTATAGGGAAAAAGAGGCGTAACCGTCCGATCGGTGCGTTACAATTCGATCAACGGTCAAGATGCACGCGTAACGGCGAACCGTTACGATTTAATTTCAGCCCTCCGATCTTTGAATGGACGCTCCAGATTAGGCCACGTGTGAGGCGTTATAAAATGCACGAAAAACGCCGGCCTTAGGATCGTGATCGGACGGCTGAGATGCGGTCCGCGTGGATGCATCTCGGCCGTTATAAACCTTTAAAAATGCACGTGTGTTGATCTTGATCCGTGGACCACGCTCACGCGATCAACGCACGAGATCGTCGCGTCATCTCGATCCGACGCCTCCGCTTCTGCCACGTCAACAAAATCTGAGCCGTTATAATAGTTTTAAATCCCACGTGTTCTGATCGCGATCGGTGGTCCGCGTCTACGTGATCGACGCCCACCACTCGATCAATCGTCCGATCCGACGCTCCTCCTCGTGCCACGTGGCCGAGGAAATAAATAAGAAAAGTGTGGGATTTAGTCCCACACGGAGAAATAAATAATCGATCGTCGGGTTTATAATACCCGACGATCTATACGGGTATGACCCTCCCCATATAGGGGAGGACAAAGACCCATTTTATATTATAAGTAATGATATATATAATATATATAAACGCGCCACGTGGGCGCGCTGCGCGGGTCCGCGTGGCTCTGCCACGTGGCCTTGCGTGCCACGTCGCACCCGCGCGGGACCTGCGCACTTTTTGAATTTTTTTATATATATTATATTTATTTTAATCTATTTTAAATCAAAATTAAATCAGAAAAATCAAGAAAAATCCAGAAAAATCCCTAAAAATTGTAAAAATCATATCTTTTAAAATACAACTCCAAATTAATCCAAATTTCTTTCATTGGATCTGAAATTTAATTATCTATCATTCTAAAAATTCAAAATATTTAAATAAAAAGAGATTTAATTTATATTTCAAAAATACATTCATTCTTAAAAGATTTTAACTTTAGAAAATTAAAAGAATGTTCATAAAAATGATTTCTCTTATTATTTAACTTTAAAAACTATTCATAATCTCAAGTAAAGATGGGTTATAAAATTATTTATCCTTAATTCATCATAATTAACCCTAATTTAGTGTATTTTGAGATTATGACATAAATATGCATAGAATGATAAAAATGCACTCAAAGTATGATAACATGCACATAAATGTAATGTTTTATGCCTTAAATTGCATTAATAATCATGTTTTATCATGTTAAGATTGCATGTTATCAATTTAACCAAGAGATTTCTCTCTTTTTCCTCCGTGTGGGACTATGTTCCCGCGGAATCTTACCTGCGCAGGAAACGTGTCAGCACAGCGGACGTCGGCTCCACGTGCATCGCTTGAAATGCGTCGATGCGGTGGACATGGAGTCCACCTGATCTCCATCAAGAGCACGTGCTCAAATAAAGAGTAAGTGAAATTCGATCAAGGGCCTTACCTGTTGACGCGTGGAAACGTCGCGATCATCCGATCTCCATCGGACGGGCGAGACATGGGCTAGGCGTGGATCGGGCCGGAGATCTCAGGGCGACACGTGGCGTCATGAGGAGCATTGGATCTTGCTCAACGTGATCGCGGGGCGATCGCGATGAGACGGCCACGATGCTCCCCGATCTTTCTCTCACCTTGGCGACGCGTGGAGCTTTTCAAAGCGTCGGATCCTCATCGAACAGGCGATGAAAGGGCTTCAAGATGACATTGATCGTGCGATCGGGACGGCCCAACCTACCTGATCAAATCGGACGGAAGCGATTAAAGCCGGACTCACGATCAGGGCTAATTCACTGCCAAATCGGGGCTGATTCATTGTGGAATTGAAGCCACGATCCACGCCACGTGAAACCCCTTCCACGACCCCATCAATTCGCTCCCATGACCGCATCAAACAGCCCAAATTTTAAGGCCAAACTCCTCTTTAAAACCGAAGTATTCTCTCCTTTGTTCTTCAACTTTTGATTGATTCGTGAAGTAATTAAGTGAATTTGGAGCAAAATCTTAAGTTCTTCGTGATCCCCCCGCGTTTAGACTTGATTGCGAAGCAATTGGAGCGGGATTGATCGCGAGTTCCTCTTTGATTTCATCGAATTTTCCCCTTGAATTTCGAACTTCTGCGATGAAGAAATCGAGCAAATTCGCTTCAATCCACGTGAATTGAAGCCCCATTCTTGCAGAAATCGGGTTAGTAGTGAGATTCAATCGATTATCAAGGGGTAATTTAAATTTTTATTAGATTTAGAAGTTTAACTTTGCAAATTTGTTCTTAGTGTTCTTCATTTTCCCTAAATTTTAGTCCTAGAAATTGCTGATTTGAAAATAGGATATCTCTCGAAAAATAATTCTAAATAACTTGATTCTGGTTTCATTGGATTCCTTTTTTTAACAGCTTTCTGTGGATAGCAAATTCGTCAAATTCCGATTTGATTTGACCCTTGAATTTAATGTTTGACCAAGCACTGTTTATCTTTCATCAGAAGTCAAATGTTGACTTTCGGGGTCAATTACTTTCAATTTACAAATCGAAATTCAATCATTTTGGTCTCTTTAGATTCCAAGGAGTGGTTGAAAGTGAGATTTCATCGAAAGAATACAGAGATTTCACCTCTTAAATGTCGAATATCATTTTAAAAAATGTGAGATGAAAAGCCTTTAATCTAGTGATCAATTGGATCATTTGAAGCAAGATATTAGGTTAGATTATGTGTTTTCATCCTAATCTTTTGTCATTTATCATTAGATTTTAATTTTGAAGGTTAAATTAGATTAATTTTTAGAAATTTTATCGAATTATCTCTCTTCGCGATGTAATTTTGTACCTTTATCGAATTAGATTCACTCCTTTATTTCTCTGCGAAAACTGATCCAAATCAAGTGATTTTTGTTTTCGTGGACTTTTCTTGAAGTCTTCTTTCCAAATCTATAAAATCCTTGTCCAATTTGATCGAATTTGAATAATACCTCAAAATTTCTCTATTTCTTTGTAAATTTGATCCTTATTCACCATTGTACTTATTGATTCTAGATTAAAACTTTAAATTTTTGAGTTTGGTAATTTTTTTGACATGAACTCTATGTTTTCAATGACCGCACGAATTCTAAAATCTTTGAAAAATTCTTAAAATTTGAGAAATTTCTATAAGCTTTGAATCCAATTTCTCTCAAATTACAACTTCTTTTTCTACTAAATTTTCTCCATTGGATTCATAATCAAATTCTCCATTTCTTTATTAATAAATTCCTAAAATCATGAAAAGATCAAAAGCAGTTATTTCAAAAGGTTGAGCTCAATTGAACCGCCTTAAAATAAGGAATTTGACCCAACTTGACATTCCCACTAATTATGGATCATCCTTAAAACTTAGAATGATCCATACACCACAGGCAAACTGATGGAGAATTATTTCTATACATGAACATAAGGGTCTAAGTGAACCATCCTCCTCCTCCTCATTCACTCATGAGTTTGAAAATTATCCATCACTTAAACGGATGAAGAAGACCTCTCTAAATAATTAAAGAGAGTGTAGATTCTAAGGGAATTACCTTCCCTCTTTTCCTTATTTTATACTGATTTAAAGATTGACTTGGTCAAAGTAATTAACCCTTTATCCTTAGATACTTAGAATTCTTTGAGTGGACCAAGTCAACCACCTTCTTCCTTGATATAGGATCCTAATTTCCAAACCTTATCCACCATATCATAGGAACCTTGTATATGTATAAAGTAATGATCTCAAGAAATTAATAGGAATCCTTTTTGATATTAAATGTCCTCCCTTTGAAAAACCACCTTTAGATAGGCTTGTAGGAGATCTATCTTATGAATGTACACTATCTTGTCATTCTACTTCAAGACAAAGCCTTGTGCATGAATACACCCATGCATACATAAAGATCAAAGCAATTATGAAGAGCTCAACAGAATTGTTATCATGGATTTTCATGTGAAGCTAAAGCTCATAATAGTAGACAGTGGATTACCGTCATGGGATACCACCACAAGGATAGACCCTCCACATCTCTCCTTGAGAAACATCTCCACACATGAATAAAGCTTCAACAATGCAAACAGCCTCTCAAAATGGAACATTAGACTGTCAAAGATAGCTTTAAAAGGAGCGAGAAATATGCCACGAAAATATCTTCACGAATAGAGTCCTCATAATTATCACGATTTGACAATTCAGTGCACTCTCAAAGGAGTATCGTGACGACGAAGATTATGAGGAGTTGCAGAGGTTTGTGGAGAGAGCAAGGAAACTTGTTATGAGCCGATATGAAGAGGCATAGGTCGCAGGGCCGCAAGCTGTTGCTAGGGAGAGATCTTCATGAAAATGTGCAGGCGGCGAAGGTTGAAACCGATAAGATGCTGATCCAAATGGTTGAGGCTGAGCTGGAGAAGCGGGCGACTGCCGTAACGTATAAAGAAGAAATTCCGCAGGGATTACACCATATAAAGAAGAAATTCTATCCTTACCTTCTCTGCCGAAGGACCGCAATAGGAAGTCAACGTCCAAGGTTTATTATCGCCGAGATTATCCAACACGAAGTCAACGCCTATAATGGAGTTTTCGACTCGTCAGCACGGATGACCTCATTCCGAGTTCGTTTTGACCATCTGATCAAGATCGCGAGCATCAACGAACAAAATGCCGGGAATTGTTATTCATCCCCACGGATTCTGCTCGTCGTCAGATCAACTTTCGCATCAGCAATAAAACACAATAGGAGTTATTCCGGCCGCGACCGTTCAGTCGCGGAATAGAATTTATCGCGAAGCGATGCCTTCCGTAACTTCCATCTTTTCTAAATTTCTATAAAACGGAAAGATGTAAACGAAGACAGAGAAGTTGATTATTGATAAAAATTGGTTACCTTTGGTTACGATTTATCCTTGTGTTCACTGTTCTTCCTGTGCCTCTCCCGCATTCCCACTTCTCCGATTCTACCTCCCTCTCTTTTCCCCCTCCCTTCTGTCGTCTATCACCATTTCACGTCCGTCGCAAGTCGAGGAATAACTTGGACCGTCGATAATCTCGGGCATCATCTTCACGGCCTTCTCAGGTATCATCCTTCCCTCTTCCCGTGAGATAGTTCGCTTCATAATGTCTTAAGTCCATCATTATTCACTCCTCTTAAATCTCTCCTCTAAGTAATCTCTGTTCTTACCTCTTATCTATTTCATCACTCTTCTATTCCTCTATATTATTACCTCTAAATCTATTCACAACCTCTTCTCTTAGTTCTGCTCTTATTCTCTTCCTTTGTCTCTTCTCTTATCTTATTATTCCTAATATCGTCTCTACTAAAATCTTCATATGACCTTATATTATGAAATATATCTCCACTGATTTATAAACATAATTCCTAGTGATATCATTTCATAGATCCTCCACTCATCTGTAGGATTGTTTCTTAAATCATTTCATCATTACCACACCTAGCATAGCATCTGAAATATCCTACATCACAAACCTAAATGATGCTCCTTCTGTGATGATTAGGTTGATTTACCATTCCCATGTGATGCAGATTTGTTTCTTGTTCTCTCTTGTCGCCTTTTGAATCTATGCTTTCCTATTCACATGCTTATATCATCGCATCCGTATAACTTATAGAAGATGTGACAAAACCATTTGACTATGAAGAAGTAAAATTCAAGAATTATATTTATACCTTATTAGCACTAAATAGATGAAAATTAATTAAATGAGTAGAATGCCATGATGAATGCAAATTTATCATAAACATAAGAATGTGTATTATATTATCAATAATTAACATTTAAATATATTAAAATGATGAAAATGAATGTATCAATAAGAGGTCATCAATATTCTAGAAATTAGAATCAATTCCTTACCTTGGTATATGCACACAGTGAGCTATATTGTGACAAGTAGATTACTAGAGGATTGGGATTTTAATGATAGAAAATTTTTTTATAAAGATATCCCGTTTTATATTTATGACAGGTAAAAAATGTTCCATCAAGGAGTAGATCATGTTTATAGAAGACATGTACTCGAGGAGGAATAGTAGAGTATATTAGATCTTCTTGTTAATGGCATTCTTAGTAGAGTCATTCTTCTTTTGTTGGATGTCACTTTTCTCCTTGAACAATGGTACTTAAAGTTTTACAGTCTGGTTTCTTTTGGCCCAAATTTTTTTAATATGCTTTTGAGTATTGTTCTAGTTGTGTGAAATGCCAAGTATCGGTGAATATGAAGAAGAATGATCATATGCCACTCTAACTCATCATTAGGGTAGTAATTTTTTTAATGATGGGGTATTAATTTCATGGTTCCATTTCTTACATCTCATGGATATGAGTACATTCTTATAGTCGTAGATTACATGTCTAAGTGGATAGAAGAAATCCCTAGAAAAACTAATGATCATAAACACATCTTTTCTAGATTTGGATGTTCTTGGACAATTATTAGCGATGGGGGATGGCATTTTAAAATTATTAATTTCTTTCCCTTTTGAAAGCGCATGAACTCCATCATAGAGTTACATCCCCTTACTATTCTCAAGCTATTGGGCAAGTGGAAGTTTCTAATAGAGAGGTTAAAAAGATAATGAAGAAAATCATCACGCTAGATGGGAAGGATTGGCCGTGTAAAAAGTATGATGCATGTGGGGTTCTAGGAAAACATATAAAACACTATTACAGATGTCACCCTAGTCTCCACTAGTTAAACTATGTCCTATACACTCATATAAGTTACTTTTTGGAAAGGCTTTTAATCTCCCAGTAGAAATTGAGCATAAAGCATTTTTGACCATTAAACAACCTAACCTTTCTTTAGATGTATCCAGGAAGAATCATTTATTACGGATGCATGAAATTCAAGAATTTCATAGTGAGCATAAGAAAATTCCTTGATTTATAAAGCCAAGATGAAGCACTGTCACGATAAGAACTTAAATCAAAGAAATTTTCAAGTGGATCAAAAGGTTTGGTTTTACAATTCTCGTTGAAGACTCTTTCTAAGGAAGCTTAAGTCACATTGACATGGACCATGTGTTATTTGGGAAATCTTTTGTAATTGTGATATTTTAATTTTTGACCCAAAGTTATGCATGCAATTTAAACTCAATGATCAAAGATTAAAAGCCTCTATGGATGCATCCTTTCTTCGACCCTCCTCATCTATTGTTTTAGGGGAGCCATGATAACATGCATATATAACTTTGATTCTTATCTTATTTAACTAATATTCATGCTTATTTTAGGTAATCATGATGCATGTTTTCATAGTTTTATGAATTTTCTCCATTGGTATGTCATTTTACTAAAGTCCATATCATTGCATTATTTAGGCTTAATTATGTGCTTTATGGATGTTTAATCTTTTTCAAGGTTAAATGACTTGAAAGTAATTACTTTCCTTGAGTTCTTTTGACTCTAGTAGATGATTAAAAGAATTAATTTCAAGAAGAGAATGATTGGATAATATAAAATAGAATTCTTAAGATACTATTTAACTTTATTTTGAATTCATCCTATTTTCTTGTTTGGATTTATATTTTAGGTGGCATGATATTAAAGATGAAGAAGTTTGTATTCCAATGGAGAAAATTTGAGTTAAAAAGGAGTTATATAAATGAAGATATGAATTTCTTAATTTTTTAGAAATTTATGGATTTTATTTTGATTTTTCAGGTATTTTTTCAGATTTATTTCATTAAAAAAAAGTGTTCATTTCATCGCGCGGGACCCACGGAGCTGACGTGGTGGAGCCACGCAAGGCCACGTGGATGCCTACGTAGCGCGATGGTAACTAGGCTAGCAGATGATGGGCCCACGGGTTAGTGGGCCTAGGTAAGTAAGGCGGGGTGTACTTGGCCTAATAGGGCGACGCACCCCTAAAGGACATCTTACCTTTTATACCCATCGAGTTCTATTATTTCTCTCCGTGTGGGACTATGTTCCACATGCTTCTTTGCAGGACACGTGGTGGCGTAGGGCCTCTGTGCGTGGATGCGATTGCGATGATTGAGACGCGTCGATTGTATGGACTAAGGTCCACCCGATCACCATCAATGCACGTGACAAATTCTAGGCCGTCGATTTCATTAATGAAATCAGACATCCAAGATATTATCACACGATTGGTGAACCACAGTGCGACACGTGGATGCATCAAGACGCTTCGATCAAGATCGTACGGGCGAGAATCTCAGAGATCGTGGGATCTTGGCGCATCAAAATCGCATGATCTCAGCCGTCAGTCGTCCTTCAAGCGATTTTCGCGATGAAATTTCCTATTAAAACAATGTTCTTCCTTTGTAAACTCAACTTTCGATTGAATCGTGAAGAGATTAATCAATTTTGGAGCAAATTTGTTAGTTCTTCGTGATCCCCTGCATTCTAGACTCAATTGCGATCATATTGAGGAAGGATTGATCATGAATCATTTCAAGAATCGATTGAAATCTCCCCTTGAACGCCGAATGCAAGCCGAAGAAGAAATCGAGAAAATACGCTACAATCAACGCGATTTGAAGCCTAATCTTCACGTCACTCGGGTTAGTAGTGTGATTTGCTCATTTCCCTTGCAATTTATGTAGTTTAGATTAGATTTCGATAGTTAATTTCATTTTAGAAATCCAATTGTTCTTCATTTCGCCCAAATTTGGAGCAGATTTTTTCTAATTTTGAAACAAAAATTTCTCCCTGATCTTAAGTCCAAATCATTTGATTTTAATTTCATTGGATTCCTTGTTTTATCAGCTTTTCATGGATAGCTAAATCATAAAATTTCATCATCATTTAACCCTTCAATGTGAAGTTTGACCACTGACTATTCATTTTCAACCCGAATTTAGGCGTTAATGTGCGGGGGCAATTACTCTTAAAATACAAGGTGAAATTTGACAATTTTTGTGTATTTGGAATCTCTTGTTGTTAGCTTTCTATTCATATGTGAATTGAAAGATTTAGATATCATTTGGTTAGTCAATTTGATAATTTAAACAGAAGTTTTCATTTTAGGAGTTTTCTGATCTTTGATTTTTAATAAATCATAATAAATCCAATTCTTCTAAAAAAATCACGAATTATATATCAAAATTTTTCATTTTCTATCTAGTTTTTGAATATATAATTTTTGTAATAGTTTTCCCTTCTTTTTCTTCTCTGATTTTACAAAAAGTCAACGGTGGGTTTTAAGTCAACGCTTTGACCTTAACTTTTGATTTTTCTTCGTCACATCATTTTCTTAATTCTTAAAATATCTTCTCTAATATATTTATATCATTTCTATTAATAAAATATCACTTTCATTTCTGAAAATTTTTATTTCAACCTAAGTTTGACCAAGTCAACCCTTGGAACAAATTTAATTGTGTTATCTGTGGATCGACCCGATCTTTACACTATACTTGATTTTATATTTTTGTTATTATGAGTTCGGAATTATAAATTTTGTTTGACCGATGTTTGTGTGTTTTCAATGACCGCATAAATCATTTCGTCAAGCCACTAGAGGCATCTCAAGATCAGCTGATACTTCTTAGCAATATATAAATTTATGTTTTATTTTATTGATTTTATGTTTTATTTTATTTTTTCCTTTCTTTTCTTCTAGGTGCTAAGAAATAAATCATCATTGATCACTCGCTGCCGTCTACAAAGCCAAAAGAATAACCACCATATCCTAGAGAGTTCATTGCCATCATGAGAAAACTTCCCGTTCGTTAGTAATTCTATCCTTCAAAATGTTTTCATATTCATATATCAAATTCATGCCTTGAGGACCATACATATGTTTTTAGGGGGAGGGATCATTTCATGGTCAAGCATTGCTATTGTCATATTATGAAAAGCACAAATACACATTTGGTGGAACCTAAGCATCAATCACGAATTTTTTTGGGGATTTCTTATCACCTTTGGAACAATGAGTGATTGTGATGAGGCGTAGAATCTTAGAGCACATCTTGAGCATGATTAGATGATTAAAATACTATGATTCTAGACAATGTGTAATGAGGCTGTGGGTGAATGATGGTGAAAAACAAAGGATTGAAGCATGATGAACCTTGAACCTAAGAAGAGATGATGGCGAGCGAGATCCGTCTCCATCTGATCAGGAGACCTCGACAGTACGAGTTCAGCGCGACCGACATATGAAGACAAAGGAGCCACGCTTTTGATACATGGCTTCATCCTTTGGGATTCTCACCCATCTTCGCGACGACATCGAGCCGAATTCACCAGGTCTTCCCATCTGTTGCTTCCGTATTTAGTTCTCTAAAACTTATGGGCCCCATATGTTTAGTGGGCCCACTAATTCTTTCCTCTTGCCTCTTCATTTCTTTCTCCTTTCTTAGGATTTATTGGGCTCTCCTCTTGGCACCATAAAATCCTAAACCTATGTGTGTGTGTTTGTTTTTCCTTGTTGGGCCTATTTGTGGGTTAGGGGCCTCAAGTGGGCCTTCCCTCGGTTAGGCCCATTTTGGGATAGGGAGAGGAGAGGAAGAGAGAACTGATATCGAGCGAAAAGGAATGAAATAGGAGGAGAAATTCCGCAAGACAGCAAGTCCTCTCCGTATCTCCTCTCTCTACCTGTCTCTATATCGTAATCCTCGTCTCTCGCCCTCTCTTTCTCTCTCTCGTAAATCGCAGATTTCTCTCTCCCGCTTACAAAGAGAATCCATGTCTTTTCTTAATATCCGTCGAATTCAAATCGTCAAAAATCATATTCTAAAGACTCGAAATTTTGGATGCCACGTAAAAAAATACAAAAGGATTTGTTGATGGGAGTCATATGCCCATGCGGCGTACGCTTTGAGTGAATAATTGCCCCTCAATGAAACCATTTCTTCGTAATCTCCTCCGTGGTAAGCGAAAGACCGTTTCATGCCGCGCTGTCCCTCCCAACGGAAACATTAACCGTCAAAATATAAATGGCTTATGCCTCTCCATCAAAGAATGCTTGTCCGCTGTCTGGGGATTTAGATGACATCCATCGCCGACGTTCTCCCCATCTCTATCTCGTGGAATGTTCATCCATGTGTCCATGTATCCTCTTAAGATCTGCGATTTGAACATTACGTGTCTATCGTCAACTAAAGACTTGAATTTTTGTTGCTCTCCAATAAATGTTTGAAGAGATTATGGAACCCTTATCATCGTCCGGTGCTGCTTTTGCTATCTTGCGATCTCTCTTTCGTCATCTCTCTCCCTCTCTCTCTCGATCACATCTCCTTCTTTCTCTCCATCTCTTTCTCCTTAGTGTCCTCTCTCTCTATATTTCTCATTCTTTCTCTCTCTCCATTTCTCTCTCCTTCTCTTCTCCTCAAACACACCTTATTTCTTTTGAAAGATCACTCTTCTCAGATCTCGCTCTTTAGCCTCACTTGACACAAACTATCAAAAGATTTTATTGCTCATGCGGTCATACCACGACAGCGCCACAGCAAAACACCGCCATGTTTGCTGATCAAAACACCGCCATACCACAACCAGGGACTCTAACTTATCCAACCCCATTTCTCTCTCTCTCTCTCTCTCTCTCTCTCTCTCGCAGAATCAACCTAATCATAGAATAACGTCCAGCTGGCTACGCTGGGGTCGATTTGTGTCACGACGTCCGCCGAAAAGTCTACTTGAACCTCATCCCTTCCCTCCGCCTCAAAAGTATTATTCTGTCCTTATTGCCTTTTCAGGATCCTCGAGGGCGTATTGCAGCGATTTCGCGAGAACGTGGTCCTTCCTTGTCGTCCTCGAGGGATGTACGCGGAGAGGTTTGCATCGTGTGACCGATACGGCTCCACGTTGCAAACTCTACACTTAAAATCTGGATGCCATGGACCGCTAGTCGGACAGCGACCATTCAATTGGCACGCAACCGGAAGTGGACAGATGTACAATTAGTTCCGCGTGAGAATATTAGGTTTTCCACTCGGGGCAACAGGCAACGCCTGTCAGCTCACGCAGGACGACAAGTAAGCAAGATTTAGGAGAAGGATTTCGCAAGAATAATCATTTGGAAGTTCACTTCAAGAAACAGTTTCACACAGTCGTTCAGCGCGTTTTAAATAAAACATTGCGACTTGCGAGCATCTTTGCAATCGACTCACAAACCAAGAAGATGTAACGGTTTTTACAGTCACGATCCCCGCTCAATTGACGTTTCATCTTTAATCGCCGTTACACCCGATACCGAATCTGATAATAAAGTAGCTCGTTACGTGGGCTCATCACGGCGCTTTACTTCTGATCTAAGGGCCCAATCAGCTCCTACAATCCGTTTGCCCATAAGGTGGAGCGTAACGGGAAGTAAAAGAATTACAGCGCGGTGAGAATATACCTATATAAGTTCAACATCGACGATTTCATCTTTGAAAATTATTTGCATGCGTTCGATCGCAATCGGATGGATGAAATTGTAAGGAAATAGTGAAAGAGGAAGGAGAACAGAGAAACAAAGACACCGAGGGAGACGTTCAAAGAGGAACGTAGCAAAGAGAAATCGAATCTTGAATTGTATACAGATATGAGGATTATGAGTACAGAAAATTAATTACTTTTTATAAGTTCGAAATTTTTGCCAGTGACGTTGGAATGGCTCCTAATTTTGGTAATGTTCGCAGATGCTTAATATTCAGCGTGTCATCGGATTGGTCTTTAAGACCAGACCTTGTCTCCCCATAAGTCAGTAATTGACTGATAAAATTTCAAGTCATGGGTGCGTAACTGAAGATGCTCGAGCAGGTGAAAGCTGACCATTGGATCCTGGAGATTCAACGGCTATTAGTCAGACACGCGGAGGAGGTTAATAATAACAAAACTGCCCTTTTGGGTTTATAGAACTTAATAAGCCTTTTGCAGTCGTGTGCGCGCATTTGTGAGATTTTCATCAATTCAGTTTATCATTTTCCTTCCTCTGTCTATTGAGTGCAATTTTTGTGTGATAACTACTCAAGAATTACGATTCTTGAGTCCTTAAAATCCTTCAAGGTAAAAGCCAGTGCAAGAGGACCTACCAAAAATCTTGGTGGTTGTGCCTTCTTCATTGTTATGTGAGTCTAACTATCATCATTGGACTATGAAGATGGAGGTTCATCTTGATGCTCAATGTTTATGGGAAGTGGTGGTGAGAACCAAAGTTAATCGCAAGAAGGATCATCATGCCCTTTCAGTCATCTTAAATTCAGAGTCAGAGTCATTCGCTCTTCAACTTGACATCAAGAAGGCTGCAAAGGAGAATTGGGAGATTCCCCAAGTTCTAAATGTGAGTTTTGACCAAGTTGTTTAATCAAGAGTGATTGATTACACTCATCACTTTTTCAAGATTTTGACTATTGAGGATTTTGGGGAATAATTTGGAGGTAATACTTAGTGTCAAAACTTCTTTGATGCATGCAATCAAGGTATGATTCTCTCACACTCTCTCTTGAGCAATTCAGTGATTTAAATTTTATGAAGCTCGAAGATGCTATAGGATCTTTAAAGGTTCATAAGATGAGGCTTCAAGAATGAGACACAAGAGGTGAGGAGCAAGCTCTCTTGGCCAAAATTTTGAAGCATTAAAGGAAGATGACATTGGTCAGTCTTCAAGAGGGTGTGGCCATCGTTGAAGCAAAGGAAGAGGAAGATTTATACTGAAGATGGGAAATAGTTTAAGAAAAAAATCCTTCGACAAAAGCAAAGTAAGGCCTTCTAATTGCCAGAAATTTACAAGAAGGTTGTAAATTTGATTAAGGATTTGGAAAATAAGAGTCCATTCTTCATATTGCAATTCTAATGAAGGATGTGAAGTTCTCTTGCAAGAAATTGGTGAAAACTTTTGCGTAGATGAGTTTTAGTACCCAGATACAAGAGTTAGCAATAAAATGACCAATCAAAGAAATTTCTTCCATGTACTTGAAGAAGGATAAAGAGATATTTTCCAAATTGGAGACAGCTCCATCATCTACCATAAAGGAAAATCTAGTAAAATGGTGACCTATGTGCTAATGGTGATTATTTAAAGTTTGAGATTGTGTTTTTAACACTTGGTTTGAAGGTTAATATTCTTAGCCTTGGGAAACTCGATGATCAAGGTTGTAAAACCACCTTATATGGAGTCCTCTTGACTATATTTGAATAGAGAGGGAAGTTTATTATTAAATTTTAGAAAACTAGAGGAAGTTTATTATTTGAATATTTTTTGTGGCATGAATAGTTTTGTCATTTAAATTTTAGTCAATTCAAGAAATGGCAAAACTAACTTTTTCAGAATGTCTACCTACTTGTAAACCGCCATAGAATCTATGTCATCATTGTGTTACCAGAAAATATTCAAGGAATATGTTTATTTCTTCAAATTTTTCAGCCTTAAGACTATTGGAATTCTTTTTTTGTGATATTTATGAGCCTCTCACACCATCAACATGAGGCGGAAACAAGTATTTCTTTCTACTTCTGGATGATTTTTCCAAATTGATGTGGGTTTCCTTGCTTAAGTAAAAGTCTAATGCTTTCAATGCATTTAAGAAGTTAAAGTTTTTATTGAAGTTGAAAAAGGAGAGAAGATAAAAAAGCTTTCAAATTGATTGTACAGGTGAATTTCTTTATGAAAAATTTAAAGATTTTCATAGTCATTAATGAATAAAGAGATTTTTGACAACTTAATCTCCCCAGTAAAATGGCATAGTGGAGAGGAAAAATTTCACTATAATGAATCATGTGAGGAGCATGTTAATACAAATTCCTCTTCATTCTGTTGTGCTCGGTAAAAAAATGCTTGCCTCCTGAATTATAGGGAGAAGCTGTGAATACTTGTGTGTATGTCCTAAATCAAGTTGTCTAAATTCGATGATCAAATTAAAAAAATTGTCTAAATTAGATGATAAATTTATGGGTTATAAATTGGGCTCTAAGGCATATAGATTCTTGGTTCCTATCACATCCAAGCTACATATTTCTAGAAATTTTATTTTTTATGAAAGTAAAGGATCAAATTGGGATTTAAAGGAGATTGATTATAAAGGAGGAGAGATTAAACTTTCCTTTGGGACCAATCTGAATTGGGAGGATTGACAACATGCATATTTAACTTAAATTCTTATCTTATTTAACTCATATTCATGCTTATTTTATGTGATTGTGATGCATGTTATCATAGTTTTTATGAATTTTCTCCATAGGTATGCCATTCTACTGAAGCTCATATTTATGCATAATTTAGGGTTAATTATATGCTTTATTGATGATTAATCTTTTGCAAGGATAAATTAATAGAAACTAATTACTTTCCTTGATTTACTTTGACTTTAGAAGATGATTAAAAGGATTAATTCCAAGAAAAGAATGATTGGATGATTAAAAGAGAGAATTCTTAATGAATGACTTAATATTATTTTCAATCCATCCCATTTTCTTCTTTGAAATTATATTTTAGATGGCATTATATTAAAAAGGAATAAATTTATAATCCAATAGAGAAAATTTGAGTTTAAAAGGAGTTATATTTTTAAAGATATGGATTTTTGAATTTCTTAGATTTTTCCAGAATTTATTTTGATTTTTTATTGATTTTTAAAATGCAAAAAGGGGGGTTTTATCTCCACAAAACCGGCGGAGCTGACGTAGCACGTGATAAGCGTAAAATACGGTCGTTGAATGCGCGCTTTTACGTATCAAACAAAATTTATACTCAACTCTTCAAATCTGATTTTTAAATTAGAACAGTAGCAAGTCGAGGTCGAATCCACAGGGAGAAAGGTTAAGAGATTGAAATCAGAAGATTATTTTTGGTATTTTTATATTTAGAAAGCGGAAATGGATGGTGAAAGGAAGAAAATGAGCACGGAGATGAAATGAACCGAACAAGTGCTTCCAAACTCCTTGCGAAGATTGAAAACCCTTGATCGATGGTGGAAATGTTGTTTTTAGGGTTTGTAAATATGGAAAATGCTGATAAAAAGATGAGAAAACTAGAAGAAATGGATAGAAGATAGCTCTAATCTAAGATTCGTGATGAACATACTATCTAGTGATGCTCCCTAATCAAAACATACCTTCGAGAGCCGTATATTTCGCCCGGACTTGGCATCTTGCATCCAACATGAAGAATGAATAGAAGAGGGAAGAAACTCACTGAGAATGAAGTTCAACACATGATGAATGATCCATCGTTGCTTTCTTTCCTTCTGGCTAGCCAATGCTAGAAGCATACAACAAAAACATTCATAACCCTAATTTTTTAGTCTCAGAACTTAAATCAGCCCCAGCAGATTCGTGGAGCTTGAAATGACGATCAAGCCCACAAAATTTTAGCCCGTAACTCTATCAGGATCGTGAGATATCGCGACTTTAGTCTAGAGCATTTCTGGTCGTTGATCTGATGCCCTCTCTCTTTAAGTATCCCGGTCAAACCACTCCGATCAAAATCAGTCCGGTCAACGCATGGGTCAGACCTGCAAAACCTGCAAAGAGAGAGAAAGGAAAGGGAAGAAGAGGAGAGAGAACTCGCGACGGAAAAATTTCCGTCGCGAGAGAGGGAAGAAGAGAGAGGAAAGACGAGGAGAGAGAAGGAGAGGGAGAGAGAGAAGAGAGAGAGAGGGGAGAGAGGAAGACTTTCCTCCTCCCGCCTCTTCTCGCGACGGAAATTGCTTCCGTCGCGAGGAGACACGAGGAGAGAGGAGAGGGAAGATGTCGCGGGAGAGAGAAGAGGACGGTGAGAGAGAGAGAGAGGAGAGGGAAGATGTCGCGGGAGAGAGAGAAGAGAGAGAGGATAGGAAGAAGAGAGGGAGGCTTTTCCTCCCGCCTCTCCTCGCGACGGAATTTCCGTCGCGAGAGAGAGCGAGGGGAAGGGAGAGAAACAGAGAGAAGAAGGAGAAGTTGAGGAGGAGAGGTGAATTTCTCGCGACGAAAACAATTTCCGTCACGAGAAGAGAGAGAAAGAGAGAGAAAGAGAGTTTGGGGGAGAGAGAGGAAGGCAGCGAGAGGGAAGAGTGGTCGGGAGAGGAAATCTCCCTCTCTCCCTTCCGCGCACGTATGCGCGAGGAAGAGAAAGAGAGAGGGAAAAGGAGAAATGGAGGAAGAGGGAGAGAAAGAAAGAGAGCGAGGGGGAGAGAAGGACGAATCTCTCCTCGCGACGGAACATTCCGTCGTGAGAGAGAGAATTCCCGTCGCGAACGGAGGAGAGAAGGGGAGAGGAAGAGATGAAGAGGGAGAGAGCTGGAGAGAGAAGAAAGAGAGGGGAAAGAGAGGAAGAGAGGGAGAAGAAAATGGAGGGAGGCGAGTCTCTCCTCGCGACGGAAATTCTGTCACGAGAGAGAGAGAGAAAGGGAGAGGAGCGAGTCTCGCGACGGAAGTTTCCATCGCGAGAGAGAGAGAGAAAGGGAGAGGAGAGAGTCTCGCGACGGGAAAACTTCTGTCGCGAGACAGAGAGAGGGAGAAGAACGTGGGAGAGAGGGAGAAGGGGAGAGCGAGAGAAGAGGAGAGGAATCCGGAAAGGAGAGAGGAGAATCTGGAGGGAGAGAGAAGAAAGGGAGTGAGGAAGAGAGAGGAAATGAAAGGGAGAACGCAAGAGAGGAAATGAGAAGTGAAGAAAGAGATTCCGGAAGGAGAGAAAAAGTGGAAGACAAGGAAGAGAGTGCGAGAGAGAGAGAGAGAGAGAGAAGTTCTTCTATTTCTATATATATATATTTTTCTAAATATTCTTGATTAATCCATAACACTAAATGCTCTTAAAATGCTTCAAATTTATGAAAAATCAAGAATATCCTTTAAAACATAGAAATGATTCATTTAATCATTTTAAATCATGATAACATGCATTTATGATTATAATTTAAAGAAAAAAGGCATTAAATGCATGATATTAATGCATGAGATTGCATGTTATTAGCGCGCAGGACCCGCACAGATGTGACATGGCAGGCAAGGCCAGGTGGCAGAGCCGCGCGAGCCCACACGGCGCCTGGGTGGCGCGGAGGTGGCGCAGACGCGTGGCAGGGCCACGTGAGTCCACGCGGACGCCTGGATGGCGCCACGTGGCAGTGTGAAAGGGCTGGCAGGTGAAGGGCCCACGGGTGACGTGGCACTATGTGACACGTCAGATATGATTGGGAGGCGTCGATCACGTGGACCCGGAGTCCATCAGATCATCATTTCGACACATGCTGGAATCGCGACTTAAGTGACATCGGACGCTCAGCATTTAATCGCATGATCGTGTGATCGTGGGGTGACACGAGGACTCACCTCGACGCGACGATGGAAATCGGACGGCGGAATTGGCGAGATCATGAGATCGTGAGATCGTGTCCACGATCGTGGCGCGATCATGGCCCACGATCATCACGCAATAGTGGCCATTAATCGGCCTTCACCGGATCAAACGGCCGTATTTTTCGCGCGGAAATCCTTATAAATATCATGTTCTTCTTATGTATCCTTAACTCTTGATTAATCGTGAGTGAAGAAGTGTAAAAGAAAGCCATAGAAGAAGAAATTCAAGCTATCATAGAAAATAGAACATGGGAGCTTGTTAGACATCTAGAAAATTGCAAGCCTATTGGGTTAAACAACTTTATAAAGTCAAGAAGAACTCAATAGGAGAAATTATGAGGCATAAAAGACAACTAGTTGTTAAAGGTTACTCACAAAGGTATGGCATAGCCTATGATGAAGTTTTTCCCCCTAAAGTCCAAATTCAATTCTTGGAGTTCTTATTGTGTTAGCAGCCCAAGGACAATGGGAGTTACACCATCTTCAATGATGATTAAGAAGAAAATTTATGTGAAACAATTGATAACTATAAATTTATAGTTGTATCCATACATCATATATCATCTTTAGGTACTAATACTAACTATGGTATAATGTGAAAATGTCCTGACATGCATCAATGTCTACATTTTATTGATATTATGAGACTAAACCCACTTGAGTTCTAAGAAGTCAAGTGGTTGAATTTGCACATTTTTATGAGTTTTTTTATACACAAGAACATATGTACCCATATGAAAGAATATAGATGCAATTACTAATGAGAGAGATTTGGAAATGCACCCTCCACCTTTTTGGATTCCAAGTCAACTCTATTTCTATGAAGTCAAAGGTGGTAAAATGAGGTTAAAGGGAAGTCATGAAGGGTCAAAGGTGGTCAAGCTAGGTTTGAAAGTCATTAGATGGGTCATCCTAATTTTTAGGATGGTCCATAGGGTGCTCACTAACGGTAACGATTTAGTGCAGTCGTTGAAACACACTATCGTCGGTCAAACAAAATTTATAATTCTGAACTCACGATGATTTGAAAATCAGAAATCAAGTACAGCGATGAGGTCGGGTCGAACCATAGAGAACACGGTTGACTTTTACCAATGAGTTGACTTGGTCAAACTTAAGTCTAACTAGGGTTTCTAAGAAATGAATGTGATATTTTCTTAATGGAAATAATATCAAAATATGAGAGAAGATATTTTAAGGATTTTAAAATATATTTTGAGAAGAAAAGTCAAAAGTCAAGGTCAAAGCATTGACTTTGACCAGACTCTGACTTTTGTAAATTATATTACGAAAAAGGTGAGAAAAGATTCATGATCAGAGAGGAAAAGATTATGATAGTTATATTTTTAGAAAATAGAGAGAAAATGAAGAATTATGATATAAAATTTGTCATTTTTAGAGAAGAATTGGATTTACAGTGATTTATTGAAAATCAATAGACATAAAATTCCTGAAATGAAGGTTTTGTCAAAATCATTAAATTGACTTATCAAATGATATCAAGATGTAGCAAATGACTTATGAATGTAAAGCTAGCGATCTGAGGATTCCAAAGACACCAAATGTATCAAATTTTACCTTGTATATTTAGAGTAATAGCCCTTGCAAGTCAATGCCCAAATTCGGATTGAATTTGAGCAACAGTTGGGCAAATGATAAATTGGAGGGGCAAGCCTTGATGAAAATTAACTAATAAGATATCCACGGAAATCTCATTGAACAAGGAATCAATGAAACCAAAATCAAATGAATTGTACTTCAAATCAGAGAGAAATCCTTTTCGGAAATCAGAAAAAATCTACGCTAAAATTTGGGAAAAATTATGAAATTTCTGATTCATAAACTTTAATTACCTATCTAAATCTAATCTAAACTTTCTAAATTGCACGGATTATGAAGTAATCACACTACTAACCCGATTGACACGAAGATTGAGAGTCAAATTGCTTTGATTGTTGAGTATTTCTTCGATTCCTTCTTCGACGTACTTTCAACGTTCAAGGGGCAATTCGTAAACATTTTCTCGCAATAATTCGTGATTAACTTGCCTCAATCCATGTGCGATTGAGTCTAGAACACAAGAGAATCACGAAGAACTTAATATTTTCCTCCAAAAATGCTTTAGTACCGTACGATCCCAGTAGCCACCAAGGCACAACACCACGGCGAAGGAGTCGACACCCACGCATGTCCAGCCCCCAAGACAAGCGAAGATGAAGGATGGCGACTTTTTCAACAAAACTTGAGGACTTCGACTCGCCACGGCCTCCCACACTCCAAGCTCGCGTGCGTGGACCTATCTTTCCTTTTCCGTTGTTTATAAACTTTTCGGACCGCACGTGTTTTAGCAGGCCCGTGTTAACCTTTCTCCCCCTTCGGGTTTCTAAGTGTACCCTCCTTTCAGGCTCCACTTAAGAAGCCCACTCTTTGTGGACCTTTTATTTTATTGATGTTGAACTATTAGGTTCATGGGCCTCAAGTGGGCTCTTTCCCCTCTCGGCCCATCTTGGGCTCTATAAGAGGGGAAGGGACCCCCCCACAAACCCTAGCTGTCATTTGAAGAAAGAAAGGGGTTAACTCCCTCTCGAGTGACTGCTAATGGAAGGTCGAGGAAAGGGTCCAACCGCTCTCGCCGCCAGGTGTCGCACGCTCACATGCCGTCGCCGCTGCTGCCGCTGCCGCCACCAACCCTTCCGCATCCCCGTGACACTGCCGTTGCAGCTACGCCGCCACCGCCGCCGACCTTGTGCGGCCACTGCCACCACTACCGCCGCCCTTGTGTTGCCGCCGCCGCAACCGCACCGCCATTGCTGCCGCCCGAGTCGCCATCGCCACCACCCCATACCGCGCCCGCGCACCCCCCCTGCTGCGCCCATACGTCGGCCCTGCCGCGCCCCTGCGCCGCTCCTCCCATGCCCGTGCGCTGCCCCTATTGCGCTTGCTTGCCGCAGGTGTCATGCCTGCGCACCGCCCCTGCCTCGCCCGTGCACCACCCCTGCCTCTTCCACGCGTCGCAAGTGCCTCGCCCCCGCACCGCCCCTGTTGCGCCTGTGAACCGCCCCTATTGCGCCCGCGCACCACCCCTGCCTCACCCGTGCACCGCCACTGCTGCGTTCGCGCGTCGCCTTGCTCGCTGCCTACTGCGTTTGCACACTGCCCTGATCGCTCCCTCGCCCTGGCGGGACCGCCCTTACGCGCGCTGCTCCTTGTTGCGCCTGCATGCCCAGCCCTTGAGGGCGCTTGCGCACCCTGCCCCGGGCCGCACCCTCACGACCTGCCCCTGGCCACGCCCGCGCCCCCGCACACCCCGTCCTTGACGGCGCCCACGCGCCTTGCCCTTGACCGTGCTCGCGAGCCCTTGCTCCGCACCAGTTGTATCCTGCGCGTCGTGCTTGGGTGCCTTGCGCTCTTTCGCTCTGTTGCTCCCAAGCGCTCAAGCCCACTCACACGCGCCCTGCCGTCTGTTCCCTATGACATCTCCAGACTCGACCCCACTTCCACTGACCGTCCGTGCTGCGTACGAATGACCTACCTCGTCACGACTGACACCCTGAAGGTTAGGCATGCATCCCCTCCTCTTTACTTCAAAGTTCTTTTATTATTGTAGTATTTCCCACATTGGTTTCCACCGCCCTCGGGACTTAGATTAGATTAGTCGTTTCGGTGATACAAGCGGATTAAGACCGTGGCGCAATCCGTCCAGTTGATCGTCGACCTACCTTCGACGATCCAAGGCCCAAAGCCCGCGAGGATGTGGACCGGAGGTTTCCCGGATTATCTCAACATGGCACACCCCACGAGCTACAAGGACGAGACGCGAGGAGGCAGCCTATCAGATACTCTCTTGAGCGAGCATCTCATCATACGTAGGTCCCCGTAGATCTTCTTCCTTAGATCTCTCCCTTCCCCTTTAGTTATGTAGCTCAGCCGGGTTTACCTGCCCATTCTACATCACGCTTAATTTCTCCACGTTTCAATCAAAAGTTTTTGTTTAGGAAGAGAGAACATCAATTTATAGAAGATTTCATCGCAAAAATATTTGGGCCGTCCGATGTACTAAAGAATGATTCAACGGCCACGATGCTTCCACGTCGTGCGCGATAAGTGGACCACAATCCCACGACGCAGGCCCACTTCTCCTTGATTTTTGTCATCCGATCTTGATCGGAGCGTCCACAAGCAGCCATGTGTCACTCCACGATTCGCTAAGTGCTAAATTAAATGGTAACCATCAGATTTCACTAATGAGATCGACGGTTGCGAATTAGTCATGTGCGATTGATTGGGATCAGGTGGATCGAGATCCATGAGATTGATGTGCAATCTTTCGCGCGCTTTGATCCGCCTTTCGGGCTGCCACGTCGCCTGCACACATTCATAAAAAACTTAGTCCCACACAGAGGAAATCAAAATGAATTATCGCGTATAAAATCGGAGAGCTCGTAAAGCCCTTGCATCACCCACGGTGCCTAGTACGCCCCCCATATCCTCTATCATGGGCCCACTATACTTGTGGGCCCAATATGCATTGTTAGTGTCTTTTGCACCACGTAGGCGCCCACGTGGGTCCGTGTCAGCCCTCGTGGCGTCGCCACATGTCCGCATCGCGCCACGTCAGCTCCACACGGGTCCAGCGCATATAAACCACTTTTGCGATTTTTTAACTCTAAAAATTCCTGAAAAATAATAAAAGTTCCAAAAAATTATTAATCTTCAAAAATTCATAACTTTATCGCTAGAACTCTTTTTTGACTCAAATTTTCTCCATTGGATCACAAATTTCTTTATCTTTAATCTCATGTCACCTGAAATATAAATTAAATCAAGAAAATATAATGAATTCAAATAATACTAAGTCAACCCTTTGAAGTTCTATTTTGATTCATCCCATCATTCTCTTCTGCTAATTTCTTCTTTTAATCATCCACTAAATTCAAAATAAAATCAAGGAAAATGGTTAATTTCCAATTTTTTGACCTTGCAAAAGGTCAAACATCAATAAAACACATAATTAAACGTAAATAGTGCAAAAATGTGGACTCTAGTAAAATGGCATGCCACTGGAGAAAATTCATAATACTATGATAACATGCATCCTAATTACATAAAATGAGCATTAATATCAGTTTAATATGATAGTATTTCCAGTTAAATATGCATATTATCAGTTACTTTCCCACTTTTTAAGAAGTTTGGAGATACAATCTAATCCAATTTAAAAATGGGGTCAAGCCCTCATAAATCAAGACTCCCTAAAATTAGGAATATATCCTATTTAAAAGGAGGGAGGGCACCACTAGGGGGCTGGCACCCACCCCAAACTCAAAAGAGACGATGCAACATGCAAATTATACATGAAAATATTTGATTATTAATGCAAATTAAAGCATAAAACATTTCATTCTAATGCATGTTATCATATTTATAAGTGTTTATCTATCCTTCTATAAAAAATTTATTATTATCTCAAATACATTTATTTAGGTTTAATTAAGATAAATTAAGAAGAATTTTTGAATTATGATAGATTATCCCCATCTTTACTTGAGATTATAATTAGTCTTTAATGCTTAATAATAAGAGAAATCACTTTATATACACTCATGTATTTTTTAAAAGTTTTTAATTCTGAAGGAAATGAGTCTATTTTTGAAATATAAATGTATTATCTTGTTATTTCTTGAAATTCACTTGTTAGAATGATATATAATTTAATCTATGATCCAATGAAACAAATTTGGATTAATTTGGAGTTATATTTCAAAAGATATGAATTTTCTAATTTTTAGGGATATTTATAGATTTTTCTGAATTTTTTTTGAATTTGTTATGAATTTAATTCGACATATTTTGAAATAATTCCGTTTAAAATATTTATTTTATCACGTGCTAACATGGCAGATGACATGGCGCGGACGAAAATACGGCCCCACGTGACGACATATGAGACCACCACAGGTCACACAAGTGTACATGTGCGCGCGTGTGTGAGTGCGCATGTATGCACATGTGCACACGTGTGTGCGCATGTGTGTTTGTGAATAAGGATAAAGCACCCTATTAAGAATTTTCACTAACTCCTCATTCGCATACACGTTATATACACGCGCGTTTTCTTGATTTTTTTCATGTGGAACTTTGTTTTGTTTTAAATGCGTGCAGGTGACGTGGCATCACAAGGAGCGTCCGATTCACATGTTAAAGATGAATCGTCAATCACCATTTAAACCAGGGAGTACACGATGCAATTTTAGTCGTCACTGAATCATTTTTAAAACGATTTAATCTCTGTCGTCGATCTGAGGAAATATAATTGCTAAGATTAAAACCAACGAAAATGCAGCCTGGCATTTCATCAGAGCCATTGATCAAGATCAAATGCTTCATCCGATGGTTACGCCCAATTTGCCTTATAAATTGAGATGTTCTTCGACATTGTAAATCATTCTTGGGTTCTTTGAGTAATCAAATTGTCTACACACCAAAATCCTTGAATCTCTTGCTTACAATCGCTTCTAGATCAATTTCTCATGTTGACGGAGTGTTTGAGAGTGAGATTTCATTGAGAAAATAGGAAGAAATAGACTCTTGAATTGCAACGATTAGTTTTGAATTCAGGAATGAAAAGCCTTTGATCCGACAAGGAATCACATCAATTCAAGGGCTATCTTGGGTTAGAATTCGAGTTTTTGTCCTAATCTTTTTTCTTATAACATTATATTTCAATTTTGAATCATATATTTAATCAATTTTAATTTCACTTTTGGTTTTTTGTACTTATCTCATTCAAAAATTTATGTCTACTTCACTCGTTGATTTCTCTGCGAATCTTGATCCAAATTCTGTGATTTTTAATTCCATAGATTCACCTTCGAGTCTTCTTTCCAAATCTATAAATTTCTCTAATTTCTCATCACTTTTTTTCATCTGATTTGATTGAAGTTTGAAGGATATCTCAAAAATCCCTTAATTCTTCCTGGATTCGACCCTTGTTCACCACTATGCAATTCAATTCGTGATTAATCTTTAAAATTGGTGAGTTTGATATTTATTTTGACAGGAGTTTGTGTGTATTCAACGACCACACTAGTTAGTTCCATCAGTGCTCATCTTTTTTTGGGGCTGGGCCCCACTTCCCAAGGAAATGGGGGTTGGATGCCCTCCTTTAAGTGGGTAACCTTACCTCCATTAGGGGCCCCACTACCTCCATTTAGGAAATAGTTAAGGGGGCCTCAAGGGTGAATACATCTCCACCTTGATTCTAAGGGGTGGATGATCTCTACCCTTGCTGCTCTCAAACCCTAAGAACTCCTCCTATGAAAATCAAAATTCTCTCTCTCCTCGTTTGTTTTTTGGCTCTCTCTTAGTATCAGAATATTAGAAGGAAAAGGAGAGGCTTAAGCCCAAGCTTGCCTTTTTTTGGTGTTCAAGTTTATTGTGGAGACAAGATCAAGTGATGGAACAAGATCATAATAAGTCTAACAACACCCAACCTAAGACTAGCATAGTAAACAGGGTTTGTGTGAGGAGATGGATTTGATTTTGTCTTGTAATCCCCTCCATAGATTATGAAATTTTTTCCCTTCTTATCAATTAGTTTTATCCTCATTTAGTTCTCAAAATCTCTTAAAATCATCTTTATAATACAACCATTTTGAAAACTATCTCCATCCCTCTCTTCTCCCCATTCCATCATCAAACTCACTTGAACTCTATTATCAATATGAAATATAATTAATTATAAAAATAGAGCTTAATATTCACATCTATATTTCTTCTTACTGTCTTATCTTTCATATTCTCCATCGTCACTCCCACATCAATTTCTCTATATATGTAACTATCCTCTCTTTGAAAACTAGTGATCTCATTACTTAGGCTCTCTAAGGGTTCAACCCTACTTCATCTCCATAAAAAGTGAGGATTCATAAATAATATTGCATAAAACGGATTCAAATCAATGATTAAATATACTCCAATATCAAGATCATCAATAGCCTTGAAGTTATGTAGAAGAAGGGAAAGAGTATTGGGTACTAAAACTCAAGAAAGCTCAATGCGGGCTTAAATAGGCCCATGGAGCTTGGTATTTCATGCCACATCAAAGCTCCTTTCTTTTGAGATAAGTCTAAATGACCAAGGTGTACACATGAAAAACCATGAAGGTGGTAGACTGCTTAACCACCAAATGTGGATGATTTAATTATCACTAGATCAAATTATATTTAATTAGAGATTTTAAAGAGGCAATGATAAAATTATTCAAGGTGATAGATTCATGTCTTCTGTTTTCCTATTTGGTTATTGATGTGATTCAAGATGAAGTTCGGATTTGTCTTAACAAAGTTGCTTGTGCTAATAAGATCTTGGAGACATTCAAGATGGATGAGCTCAATCATATACACGAATGGAAGCTAATGTGAAATTCAAAGAAGTAGGAGGAGTTTATGAAGACTCAACTGAATTTAGAAGGCTTATGAGGCATCTAAGGTACTTAACTCATACCATGCTAACTTAATGTTTTATGCAGGGTATTAGTTTTTTTCATTGAGAAACCTAACTTGGAGCACGTTAAAGCTTCCAAGAGGATACTCCTTCATATGCAATGTACTAACACGTAGATAATGAAAGTAGTGGAAAAGGGTCCAAACCAAAAGACTACCAACCCCACCCCTCCCAATTCCTTTTCCCAAAGCCCTTAAATCCTATAAACCTCCAGTTCAAAGCAATAAGCTCATAGAAGCCTTGAAAGAAACCACATTCATATTTTTTTAGAACAAGCAATTAGATATACCCCTTCATTTTTTATATATGCCAAAGAACAATGCATAACTCATAGGAAATCGATATGTGTGAAGCTATCAAAAGAGTGTTAGTTCTATACTTTTCAATAAATCCCTCAAAGGAAAAAGGATTCTAATTCACCCTTTATTACTTTTGATATTGTTGGAATAAAATTTTCAAGATCTTTGTTAGATTCGGGTGCAAGTGTAAATCTTAGCCAAAGCCTAATATGATAAGTTTAAGTTTGGAGAGTTAGAACTATTGTTTTAGAATTATCGCTAGTTGATGGGTCTATTAGACAATCACACGATACATTAGAGGATGTCATGGTGAGGGTAGAAAAATTTATCTTTCTCATCAACTTTATTGTTGGTGAAATAAGTATACCCGATGATGAACTAGATCACGTGAATTTTTCGTCATTGTTGTGTGATGATTTCATGCAAAAACATATAATTATTTACTTAGTATAGTTTTTAGCGAGGGTCCAATCCATAGGGAGCTAAAGTAATGAGGTTAGGTGTTCAAAAGAAGGACAAGGGCCAGGGGAATATGTATGAGTGAAAATGGAGCATGTGGAGGTGAGTGCGACCAATAATTTTGAGTTTATCTTAAAGCTAAGATAGAAATTAGAAAAAAGATTTGAGAATAAAATGAGATTAAAAGAGATAGAAATGGAGATGACCTGATGAAAAAATGAGAAGGATGGACAGCGATAACAATGGATCAATGCGCGGTGATGGCGAGAGTGAGAGATGCATGTGATGTTAAAGCTACTACAATGGAAGAAAAAGGAAAAGAAAACACGTCTGTTGTATATGGAGATTTTCACAAGCCAAAATCCAATCCATATCTTTGCACAAACTCCGTTGGTGTGCCTACCCTAGGCTGGGTGATGCTCGATCTGCTTCGATCACGATCTAATGTAGGATATTTTGAGATGATGATATGCAAGAAGATAATGATATAAGTATATAAATATGATGGAGAAATGAATGAGATATAATATGAATATCTACTGAAATTATCTATGAAATAATCCTACAATTGAATGAGGACCTATGAATGATATCACTGAGGGAATGAAGTAGAAAACCAGATAGATATTGTGGAAGGATAATAGGGGAGTAAGAGGATGATAATGATGATAAAATTAAATATGAGTAGAGAAGAGAAATAGAGAATAAGATGGTATGTATTGTTCAATAAGTAAGGATGATTGTATGATGATCATACAATTAGAAGGGTGTTAAGACTGATAAGAAGATGGATTAAGAGTAATTTATCACTAAATATGATTGGGAAAAGAAGTAGAATAGTTGCATGCACGGATAATTATGGGCGTGAGGACGATAGAGGAGAAGTATGAGAGAAATTAGTGATGAATAGAGGAATGAGTGGGGTATCTAGTATGGAATAGTCTCGGATAGTAGTGATAGAAGGAGAGTAGTTAAGGAGGATGGATTGACTGTGGTTTACGAAGAGGAGTAGTAGTGATAATAGATTGAAGAAAGATAGTAGATATAGAAAGGAAGAGAATAAGGTTGAAATCACTGAGACGGTAATGGAGAATGATGGGGAGATTTAGTTCAAGCCTCGGATAACGGTCACGCGACAGATAGTTAGGTAGAGAACTGTGTCGGTCAACGTTGGACTTACAATTTAAAGGAGAACTATTTCACGGTGAAAGATGGAAGAGGATGATACCTAAAGACGATGTGAAGTGAGGCTTGCGGAATCCACCAAATGCTCCGGATTATCCTCGAAAGGTTTCAGACTTGAAGTGGATGAAGCGGAAAGAACGGGATGGAGAAAAGAAAAAGGGAGATAGAACTCAGAGAAGAGATTTTGGGAGAAACACGGGAAGCATGCGAAACACAGAAAGCTTCAAAAGAAACGATTCATTCATCAAAAAACAACTGCCTCTCCCTTTCTTACAAGTTCCGTTTTATAGAAATAAACGAAGAGGAGTTTACGGTGAAGCGTTGCATCGTGGAAGTTATTTTCGCGGATGAACAGTTTTCAGGCTTCGGAAGTTTTACCTTTTCTTTTCTTTTAACAAGTCCGTGATGTTCATCGGATGGCCTCTTGGCCTGGGTGACGTTGATGACGATGCATACGTGGAGCTTGAGTGCTGTAGAGAGTTTTCCTGAAATTTTGTTATCTTCCGCGCGTGCGATATGGTCGTCGTGAAGATACTCTTGGACGCTATTTTATTGTTTCGGTCAACGGGGTGAGTTGCGTTCGGTCTTTTAACTCATCAGGTAAGTCGTTCGCTCGTCATACTCGTCGAGGTCTTCGAATCCTCAGGTCGATTAATTTGTAGATTCTCTTTCCAATTTCACCATCAGACTCTCATATATTGTTTCAGTTTCTTTGAATGTCGCTTCCTTTTCTTTCTTTGTTTTCCTCGGATTACTTTCGGAGGATACTTAGGAATCACTCTCTCATAAACGCACTTGACATCGTTGATGGAGATTTCGTTAGAGAGGTTCCTGTCCGATGAATGCTGCTTCCGACTCCTCTCATTCGCGCATATAGGTATTGCCTTCCTTGGATAAATGAAGCCTTATGTTTAACAATAGGCTTCTTGTATCAAGTCTTTGAAAATATAATCCAAAATTTCTTTCGCGATTCCAGTGTGAGAAGTGCTGAAAAACTCGCACAGAAGGTGTCGTCCACGCTGGTAAGACAGAAGCTCCATTCGCCGGTGTTGACTTTTCTCTCGCGACGGGGCAAAGAGCACGGATGGTTTGTTGCGGATAATCAATAATATGGAATTTCCAGGGTGAAGTATCTTTCGTCATCTCTCGCGACGATATCACGCAGTCTTTGTCTGCTGGAAGTTTACTCGGACGAGGTATGGAGAGAATTTCGGTGACAGGTGTGATCGCTCGAGCGCGGGAAGAGTATCACAAAAGTATTTATACTTTTCGCGACTTACTCCTTCGGCCTCAATCTTGTCTGACGACGCGTGAGCTTTCATTGCTGAACTTCGGGGAGAACTTCCTATTTCTTCTCTATTCTCGTGGTTATCGTATCTTCATCTCTTCGTGATTATTCCTTATTTCCTCATTACCATCAGACTCATTGTCGTATTCATCAGAAAATGACTCCTCGTTGGAGTTGTCTTCCTCTGACGAATCCTCTTCACCACTTTCATCATCTTTGTCGGGAGAAGGCGTATCCTCCATGTGAAGTCACAATCCTCCAATGGATAAAATCCGTCATTTCTTACTTTCTTCTTTTCTGAGTTAGAACTACATTCATGTATTTCCATTTCCGACTCCTTGGGTTTCCCCCTTAACTTTCTCAGTCTTTTGGCTAAGGGCAAGGGTAGTATCTAGAATGACAACCAAATCATTTTTCTTTCTTCATGGTCTTCCTAGTAGATCCGCATAACTTTAGTACTCTCATGATGACAAGAAGAGTAATTTTCCTTTCTTTCAGCAGTGGAGATGTTACTCAAAGGGGAGATGAGTAAGATTTTCCTCATGACGATCTTTTCCTGGTAGTAATTCTCTTCAATCTGATTATCACAGATAGAGGCTTGCCATGAACTTTGAAACTGTGAAACTGTTCTTGTTGTAGTCGTCCTCATAATCAGTTTGAGTGAGTCATGGTCTTGAGCTTCTTCAATTATGAAGCTTCTTTGATGTTTAATCATGACTGTCTTCTTTGATGTAGTCATCTTTGCCTTCATGGGCTTTGACTTGAGTTGCCACTAAGGTTAGTTTCTTCCAACAGTACTACCAATTAGATCTCTCCTAAAATTCTAACTATAGGTGATATTCAAAGAGAGAAGGAATGGGATAACAATTATGTTCCTATCGATGTTTCTTGAGATCAGTATTCATAACTATACAAGGTACCTATGATATAGTGGAAGGTTTGGAAAATAAGGAACCTATATCAAGGTAGAAGGTGGTTGACTTGGTCCATTCAAGGAATTCTAAGTATCTAAGGATAAGGGTTTAATTTCTTTTGACCAAGTCAATCTTTGTACTAGTGTATAAGTGGAGGAGGGAAGATGATTCCATTAGAATCTACACTCTCTTTCAATGTTTTAGAGAGGTCTTCTTCATTCACTTTATGGATGGAGAGTTTCTCAAACTCATGAGTAAGGAGGAGTATAGTATTTTGTTACAATTGAGAATGGTTTCTCTTCCATAGTGCATATCTAGGTTCACTTGGAACCCTTGTGTTCATGTTTTGGGATAATTCTCCATCACAATCTTTGCTTGCTCCCTTCTCCACAATAATATTGAGCATGAAACAATGCTTCTCTTGGCCATGGCCTCATCTCCCTCTCCTCTGGTAGCCTGATTCTAAGAGAGAGCTAAAAAATGTGAAGAGAGAGAAAATAAAGGATTTTATAGGTGGGTTCCTAGGGTTTGAGTGTAAAAAGGGGAAAAAGAGTCCAATAATTAAAATTAGTTTTAAGATTAATTCTTCAATCTAAGGCTATGAATTGATAGAGGGTTAAAAGATGAATCTCAGTATAAAATTTAAGCCCAAAACTCTATATAGATCATAAGATATCATGATTTTAATTTTGAGAAATTCTACCGATTGACTAAGATTGTGCAATAAGAGCGCGCCATGTGGCACACTTATTGCAGCCAAAAAGGTATCTCAACTTTCATAAGAGCGGAGGGGCTTTTTTTGTAAAAATTCTACTTCAAATATAAGAGAGGTTTTTTTGTAAAAATGTTCTAAAAATCGGCAAAAATCCACAAAAATTTTCATAAAATTCTAGAAAAATCCCTAAACTTAGAAATTTAATATCTCACCAAATGCAACTCCTTTTTCTATGAAATTTTCTTCATTAGATCTAGAATTTAATTTCCTATCTATTTATCCATAAATGTATAAAATCATGAAATCAAATTAAGGGGTCGCTTGATAAAAACTAAGTTTAGTTCAACCTTCTTAAAAATAAGGAGGTTAGCCAACCTTACCCTTCCCGAATAATTCTTGATTATCTTAAAAATCTTAGGATGATCCCTCTATCAAATCCAAACCGCATTTACCACTTATTTCGTAAAAATAGAGTTGACTTGATGCTCAACTTTGATGAAGAGTTGTTTCCTCTTCCCTCTTATCATCATTCGTATACATGCTTTCCTACTTGTGTGCCTATGTCATTATATTCATATAACTCATAGAAAATATGAGAATTCAGCCACTTAATTTTGAAAGAGTTAAATGGGATTAGTCTCATGGTATAAGCAATTGAAAAGAATGATGCATGATAGGATATATTAATTTTTTAAACCTAATTAGCACTAAATAGATACAAATAAAGTATATGATTGTAATGAAATGATGAATACAAACATATCATAAAAAACATGATAAGGTGCATTATATTAGAAAGAATTCTGTATTAAAATCAATTTATAATGATGAAAATAATTTCATCAATAACATGTTATCACCCGATCTCTTAGGTAAGCACCAATTATCTTCAGGGGGGCCTTTTCTAGCTACCACACGAGCCACAAATGATTGGGTGAAATTTTTAATGGATTCTTAGATTTGGAGAGGAAAGTGTAGAGCTTAACACCTCTAGGATAATGAAATAACCTAGTTCTAGTTAGGAGGATGTAGATAACTTGGATCTTGTCGAGGATGGCTACGATATATAGAAAATTTCTTGGAAATTTGTGGAGTAGATAAATTAGAAAAGATAGAAGAACCTATTGATCCACTGTTTTCCTTTGCTATAGAATTCAAAGTATTTTCATCCTCCTTGAAATATTCTTTTTTACGACCAAAGAAAACCCTTCAATGATTATGTCCACAATTTAAGTCCTAGTTAAGAACATGACATGGTTATATGTGTCCTCAATGTGTGTTAAACGAATACAGGGCAACAATAAAATGGTCTTTTGATAATCTAGAAGGAGTAACTTCTAAGGTATGTGAGCATTCACGGAACAAATCAATGCAGTCATTAATTGCACATCGATTCGTGTCAACAATAAAGCCAAATTTACCAATTTAATGATTTAATTACAAATTGAGGGATATAATGGTAAATAAGGGTTGAATCCATAGGGAAATAAGGTATTTTTGAGAGATCTTTTAGAATTTGATCAAATCGGATGACGAATTGGTGATAGAAATTAAAGAAAATTGTGGATTTAGATAGATAACTCAAAGATAAATCCATGGAATCAAAAATCACTCGATTTGGATTAGTATTCGCAGAGAAATCAAAGAGCAAAGTGGAGATGAATTTCCAAAAATCGGATCACGAAATTACCAAAATTAACGATGAAATTAAGCTAAATTACTATCCTAAATTATAAATTGGTGATACATGACAAAAGATTAGAGGGAAAACATGTATTCTAACCCGAGATAGCGATTGAAATGATCCAATTAATCGCCGGATCGAGGCTTTTCATTCCGCAATTTTGAAAACGAGCATCGGTGTTCAAGATACGAATTCTCCTTAATCGATCGACGACATCTCACTTTTAATCACTCCGTATATGCGGAAAAGAGTCTATAAGAGATTAGAAGTGTGAGATTCAAGGATGGAAGGGTGTAGATAGATCAATTTGATGAAATTATCCAAGAATGCATTACAAAATCAAAGAACACCTTAATTTATAGGCGATTTGGGCATAACTGTCGGATGGAGGCGTTTAGTCTTCATCAACGGTCCAGATTAAATGCATGAAGGCGAACTGTTACGGTTAAATCATGGCCTTTGGATCGCGGATGAACGCTCCCGATGAAGCCTCGATGTATGCGCTATAAAATGCATCAAAATCGCCGCCATTGGATTGTGATCTAACACTCCTGATGCGTTTCCGTGCGTTAAATCTTGACCCTCATAATTCCCATTTTAAGACACGTGCACGATCGATGATCCGGTGGACTTCGGCTGCACGTGGTCCATGCGCGACATTTGCTTAGATCGCATCCGACGCTTTTAATGTTGCCACGTCGCTTGAAATAAAAACAAAGAGGGGAACATAGTCCCACACGGTAAAAATAAAAGGGGAGTGTCGAGTATATAAGGTGCCATGAAATAAGGGGTTAGCGTAAATCCAATTACTGATGCTTATATGTACTATAACCCTATATTACGAGTAAATATAAATACGCACACATGTCACAACCGCGCCACGCAGGCGCTCGCGTGAGTCCGCGTGGCTCTGCCACGTGGCCTTGCATGCCACATCGCATCCACGTGGGTCCTGCGCGATAATTAACCCCCTTTTATTCATTTTTTAATTGTTTAAATACATTTAAAATGAAAAATAAATTCAAAAAAATCCAAAAAAATCCCTAAAAATTAGAAAATTCATAACTTTCAAAATATAACTCCAAATTTATCCAGATTTTTTTCATTGGATCTGAAATTCAATTATCTATCATTATAAAAAGTCAAAATATTTAAATAACAAGAGATTGAATTTCTATTTCAAAAATACATTCATTTCTTTAAGATTTTATTGTTAGAAAATTATATGAATGTTTATAAAAATTATTTCTCTCATTATTTAACTTTGAAAAGCACTTATAATCTCAAGTAAAGATAGGTTATAAAATCATTTATCTTTAATTCATCATAATTAACCCTAATTTAGTGCATTTTGAGATTATAACTTAAAATTGCATGAAATGATATAAATGCACTCAAAGTATGATAACATGCATACAAATGGAATGTTTTATGCCTTATTTTGCATCAATAATCATGTATTATTATGTTAAGATAGCATGTTATCAAGCATAGAATAGTCATAGAAGAAGTAGGAAAGCCATCTAGAGAGAGCCAAAGGTGTATTAAAGTGCATTATATTATAAGTGCTTAAAAATGAAAACCTTAAATGGCATAAAGGAGATCTTATATATGTTATATCCCATTTTTCTTGTGTCAATCCAGTCCAAATGGTATCTAAGAGGATTGGAATTATATTCGAGAAGAATGAACAAGGTGAAGAAGTACAAAATAGATTAGCTACTAGTTGGCGAGTATCCATAGGTTATAGGAAGCTAAACCTTGTCACACAAAAAAGATCACTATCCCTTACCATTGATTGATCAAATTTTGATTTCTTGATAGTTATTCGGGTTATAATCATATTTTTAGAGGTGATTAAGAAAAAACACAATTGCATGCCTACTAGGTACATTTGCCTTCCAACAAATGCCATTTGGGATTTGTAATGCCCTATCAACTTTTTAAAGATATGTGAGTCTTATTTCCACATCTGGCACGGGATAGATTGGAACTTTGTATGGATGATTTTTTAATATTCTTTGTTCTACTTTACACGCATATTTAGAAAAATTGAAACATATCTTACAAATTTATATTGATAATAACTTTTTAGGGTGCTAGGTAAAATGTAATATTTATGGTGTAAGAATGAATAGTGTTAGGGAGTCATGTGTGGGCTGGAGGTAGACAAGGCCAAAATAGAAGTGATCAAGAAACTAATTCTACCCAACAATTTAAAGCACCCTAGGGGGTTCCTCAGCCATACAGGCTTCTATAAGAGAGTCATCAAGGACTTTGCAAAAAAATTTAATCCCTTGACCGATTTTATTCTTAATGGTGATACTCTTAAAGATTTTAATCTCATAAAGGATGCTCCCATATAAGCTCCCCTTTTGCAGGCATCACATTAGGACTACCTTTTGAGCTTATATGTGATGCATCCAATTTTGTGGTAGGAGTAGTATCAAGACAAAGACTTGACAAGAAGTCGATGGCCATCTACTTAGCAATTGACAAGGAATTACTACCTATAGTTATTTCTTTATAAAAGTTTAGGTCTTATTTCACTTTTGAAGAAGAAAGAAGTCAAACCTAGGTTAATTAGGGGGATCTTAATGTTTCAAGAGTTTTATATTGAAATTAAAGATAATAGAGGGAGTGAGAATAGGATTAATATAGATAGACCATCATCTCTATCCATTCGAGATTCCTTCCCCAATGAATATATATTAGAAGTAGAAGTTAAACCAACTCCTTGGTATGTACATATTTATGTAGGCCACACATTCACATGTGGAGGCCCAATATGATGTAGTCCAGCTGAGAGGCCCAAAAAATCTTAATAGGATCACCTATAGACTCACAAATATCTTGCATCAGATTCTAGAGATGTTGGAATATCTCTTTTCAGGCATATCTGAGCTTAGAAGCTTCCTTTCATTGTGTCAGGTCTAATCACTAACACATGCATGATGTTAGTGTTGTATTTCCAAGACTTTGAGTTGTCATTTCAGGGGTCATTTCTCACATTCACATGAGAGAATCTCTAGGAGCTAACAAATCTGAAGAGGATCACCTATAGACTCACAAATATCTTGCATCAGATTCTAGAGATGTTGGAATATCTCTTTTCAGGCATATCTGAGCTTAGAAGCTTCCTTTCATTGTGTCAGGTCTAATCACTAACACATGCATGATGTTAGTGTTGTATTTCCAAGACTTTGAGTTGTCATTTCAGGGGTCATTTCTCTTGGACACCCCTGCACCTTTTGAGATATCTATAAGGCCCCCCATTGTACCCCTTGAACTCACAATTTGAAGTTATCCCATTTTGAAAGCTCTGCTTTCTTTTTTAGTGTTCTCCTTATTAGAGAGTGCACTATACTTGTGGATTCAAGTACACCCCCTTGTGGATTCAAGGGTTGAAGAGGTTAATTCTGTAGACTCAGAACCTAACCCTTCATGTAGAGCAAAGCTTGTAGATTCAAGTCATTGCCCTACTTCATTCCATTGCTACAGCTGTGTCACATTTAGTATCAAGAAGATGTGTTTTGCAGGAGGGACAAAACAAGATTTTAAAATTATGTCATTTATAATCGTATGGAGGTCATTACTCATATAAAATTACAATTATTAAGGTTGTTTACTGTAGATTTTATCGGCTAACTTTGTTCAAGGATGCTCATAATTTCTATTTGAAATGTTTGTCTTATCAAATAGCCACAAACATTGATAAAAGAAAGTAGCATGCCCCTTAAGTCAATTTTAGAGGTAGAAGTCTTTGATCTTTGGGGTACAGATTTTATGAGACCTGTGCCAATTCCCATAGGTATGAGTACATTTTGATTGCAGTAGGTTTTGTCTCTTGTTGGGTGGAAGCAATGCTTGTTAGAACTAATGATAGGAAACTAGTGCTGAAATTTATCAAGAAAATTTTTTTCTATGTTTGGATGTCCTAGAGCAATTATTATTAAGGGAGGACACATTTTAATAACCTCCAACTTATAACCTTACTGAAAAATATGAAGTTCATCATAGGATAACCACACCTTACCATGTCCAAGTGAATTGCTAAAGAGAAAATTATATTTGAGAGATTGAGAAAATCCTTCCAAAAATTTCTGAGCTTAATGGAATCAATTGGTCCAAGAAGATTTATGATGCTTTATGGGCATATAGCACATCATGTAAAACTCATTTAGGTATGTCACTATAAAGATTAGTATTTGTTAAGGCATGTTATCTTCTAGTAGAGTTAGAGCACTGAGCATATTGGGCTCTAAGATATTAAATCAATCTGTAGAGGAAACATGGAAAATTCTCAAGTTACATGAGTTAAATGAAATTAGAAATGAGGCGTATAAGAATTCTAAAATTTAGATACCCAAAATGAAAGCCTTTCATAATGAGAACTTTAGGAGAAGAGAGTTATATGTACATAAAAAAATTTGACTTTACAATTATCAACTTAAACTTTTTACAGTAAGTTCAAATCAAGGTGGGAGGGCCCTTTTATTTATTGATGAGATATATGATTGCGGTTTCATTTTGATCACTAACCCCAAGACACGGTTGCAAATGAAAGTGAATGGCCAAAGGTTGAAGTCACTATCGCTGCCATCTCACTCAATCTAAGGAAAGTGGGTCATAAGAGTCATGACCCTTTCAACTCAACCACTTAATCTATCAACTGATTTCTTTTAGATTTCTTTTTTTTAAGCTTTACGATTTATCCATTTTAGTTATGTTTTCTTTTCATTTCTTCATAGGAAGGCCTTGAATCCTAATACCATGAGAGCTGATGCAACAAAGAGAAGCAAGTGGACAGTGATCAAGAGAAGAAGAGTGCATGCAATGTGGGTTAAATCGATGAGTTTTCCTAAATCCATTTTCCATTTTCTCTCTATATTCTTTGTCAAGGTATGCATCATCATCATTCTTTTCATGTTTACATGTACATGATAGTTTTATTGAGGATAATAAAAGGTTTTGAGTTGGGGGACGTACCTTAGAAAAAACTTTGACTTTCTATGAAAGGTTTGAATTCATGTTGACAGCTAAAGCTAGCTAAAAAATATGACTTTTGAAAAAAAAATCCATATTATTCAACCCTAGTTGATTCATCTCTTTATATTCTCTGTGAACTATCACAAATACGTATACATGCCTGCATTGAACTGATACTTTTGAAAGCATGTAAATCTAAAAAGCAAGTATACAATACTAACCCCCAAGGAATTAGCAAATTCACGCTAGAGGGATGGAAAATAAGGCCATGGGTTTACGTATTCCCTCAAGGTGAGCTTTCCTCAGTCAACTATAACCGGGAATCTCTAGGCCTTTAGTGATTTTTCAAAACTTATTACTTTATCTACTCATTTGTCTCTTCCTTAGTTGGAGAAATTAAGCTCCAAGAAAAAATATAAATATGTAGGATTGGATTCTTATTGTCATTTGCCTTTCATCTACCTCTGATAAAACCCTTCACGCTACATCTTAAAAAATCATTGTTCATCTTGATTTTCTTTTTTTATTTTTGTAAATAATCAAGAAATTAGATGTGTAGTGCATAAAGAATTAGATGCTCTTACTTATGCCAAAAAAAAGAGGAAAAAAGCAAAAAAATATTGAAAAAAAGAAAACTAAAGAAAATAAAGAGAAGAAAAGGGCCCACATTCAAAGGCCAATGTATGCTGAAATTTATTATGTTCTCTTATGTTTTGTATATGTCATTCTCATATGTAAATATTTTTCCCTCTCTTCCCTTGTTTGGTGGTGGGTGAGATAGGTCCAAATTAATAGCTTGGGTCATTGTTGGTTTGCAATAGGTTGAGACAAATTGTGTAAAAGATTTACTTTTGAATAGTATGGGGGCAATGAGATCCTTCGGTTGTGGACCTTAAAATTGTGATCCCCAAAGGAATGTTGTAAACCTAGACCCTTGGCTTCAAGTTGAGAGCGATGACTAGCTCCACCACTTCAAGGTATATTATTTGTCAGTCCATTAAAATCCCTATGTAGGGGACTCTTTCTTCCATAACTTTCACTTGGAACGTACGTCTTTATATCAAGTTGCTTCTTTTATGATTTTTATATAGGTTAGAGAAGGAGTTCACTAAATAGATCCATATGAATCCCTGAATGGTAGTATATCTAATACTCAATCAGGTTTATTAATGTCAAAGTTTTGTGTTTAGTCCTTTAACTTGAGACACCAAAGACATCTTATTGATATATGACCATGTTCTAATTATCACTTATGAACCCCTAGTCACAGGATCTCTACAATGTCATATATTAGATACATCATGAAGTCTCCCGCCCTCGGTATTTAAGGATATTGACCCAAGGAATAAGATACGATAAATCTTTGTCCAGGGTAGTGGAAATATCATACGAGGAGTTCCCAATGATTTCTTACATGCATCGGTGCTAACTTGAGTGATAGATTAGGGTTTGACAGTACCCAAAGTAATTCATGGGTCTTGTGAAAATGAAGGATTATACATACAAGGTGATCAATGATGGAAAGTGATGTAGGATAATTTCAGAAATGATAATGTGTATGAGATGATGATGTGAAGGTGAATATGTGAGGAGAGATGAGTGAAATAATGAGAGAATCTACTGATTTTAATGATTTAATAGTCCTACAATCTAATGGAGGATCTATGAAATGATATCAGTGAGGAATAGGTATGCAACTCAGAGGAAGATGGTATAGATTATTTTGGAGTATATAAGGTATGAGAATGATTATTAGGATAAGTAATGCAGATAATGGGTGGAATGATAAGTATGGATGTAATTTAGAGAATAGATGGGATGATGAGAGTAGAATAAAGAAGAAGGTAGAATGAGGATTGAGAGATTTAATAAGATATTAGTTCTGGAGAGTAGATATATGATGGAGAAAATAGATAGAGAGAGAAGAAATATAGGGAGAGAATAAAATATAGCAGGAATGAGTACGAAGAGGAACGGTGATTACTGCTGGACTTACAGATATTGAGAAGAGAACTATTAATCACTATGACAGGAAATGAGGATGTTTACTTGACCGAGGCGGGAAGGTAATGCTCCTGAAGACGTCAAATGATGTAGTATCTCCTCGATAAGTCTTTGACCCACAGTAGTTGAAAGCGACAGAATTGGGGGGAAAGAAAGATAGTGGGGTAGAACTCTGAAGATGAAGGTGCGGAAGCGGGGAGTGGAGGAGATGCGTGGACACGATGAACACAGGGATTTACGTAACCAAATGAAACCGATTGTCATTCAATAAAAAAACTGTCTTTCTTTCCCGACATCCGACTCTTTTATAGCATTAAAGATTTAGAAGGAGATAGGGAAGAAAACGTGGAACGCCCGCCGCGAGACGTAACTGCAATTTAGTAGGCGGTTATCAACAGCGAATGCATCTCTTCGTGGGCTTTCCTGTCTTCTGCACAATCTTAACCGTTGATCGACGCGGAATTCGTGAGGTAATTTCTTTTACGTCGATGAGGTCACGAGCGCGGGGAAGACGTCCGGACATCGCACATTCTGGTAGCTTCACGGAACGACGGAGTGGGTTTCCTCGCATTCTACTTCGTCGGTCAAAGCAAGGATTCCTTGCTGGAGAGGATAGTTTGTTGAGTAGGCTTTTCCCGATAGCTTGAGGGAGAGGATGGCATGCAGATGTCGTCAGGGAAGCTTCATTTTCTTCAATTTCGTTACCGATAGTGTGGCAAGGAGAATCCGAGGGGAGCTGGCTCGACTTCTATCCATCTCGTAATTCTTCACGGTAAGTTGAAGAGGGAACCGGAAAGTTCTTTGTTGTTATCTTTCACCGGAAATCTGCACTCGTCTTTGCTTGATGGTCGTGCTTCTCTGTAGCTTTCACAGAGCTTCTGAATTGGTTTTGCTGTCACGGTCAGGTTGGAAAAGGTAGCCTCATCCACGCCATCAACCTCTGTCATGACTTCCATTCTCGTGGGCTGTGAGTATTCCAGCCACTTCTGCGGGCTTCTCGTTGGCCAAGGCGGAAACTTCCTTGCTAGAATAATTAGCCTATGGAGTGGACATTGCTCGGCTGTTTGAAGTCGCGGGGCGGTTGAAAGAAATCGTTGCTGTATACAGCTGTCTTTGATGGCACTTCAACTTTACGTTAACTTTGTCTTTTGTTTGATCGTAAATGAACTTCTGTTGAGGAATCTCTGCGCTCTCACGACTCGGGCCTGAAGGGAGGTCAATAGTCTTCATCAGCCGTGAAGATCCTTCACATTTTGTTAAGTCGTGAAGATCCTTCTTGCGATGGGAGGTAGTCCTCTTCGGGTATCATCTTCTTGTGTCTTCAGTGTCCCTTAAAAGTCTTGGTGATGTTGCTTCATATGGGTAGGTGTATGGTCATACTCATGCAAAAGCTTGACTTAGAGTAAATGAAGACGGTAAATTCACTTTGCTCTCATAATGGTTGAAGGATAATTGGAAGGATGAGTCTTGGGCAGCTTCTCTTCAAACTTAGTATCAACATTTGGAATTCTTCAATCTGATTGGGCTTCATAGATGCAAGGATTAATTCATGCAAGGATTTTATTTTGAGTGGAATAGGAGATAGTATCTTCTATTAGATCTCACCTAAAATTCTAACTAAGGGTGGTTTTCAAAGAAAAAAAAAAGGAATTTTATTAACAAAGGGATTCCTATTGACTTTTCTTGAGATCATTACCTATAACTATACAAGGTTACCTATGATATAGTGGATGTGGTTTTGAAATTAGGATCCTATATCAAGGTAGAATATGGTTGACTTGGTCCATTCAAGGGGTTCTAAGTATCTAAGGATAAGGTTTAAATTCTTTTGACCAAGTCAATCTTTAGATCAGTGTAAAATAGGAAAAGGAGGGATGATAATTCGCTTAAGATCTACACTCTCTTTCAAGGTGTTAGAGAGGTCTTTCTCTATTCATTTAGTGGATGGTGAGTTTTTCAAACTCATGAGGGAGGAGGAGTAAAGTATTTTGTTGCACTTGGGGAGGATTTCTCTCCCTTAGGTTATATCTTGGTTCACTTGGAACCCTAGTGTTCATGTCTTTGGATAATTCTCCATTAGAAAGGTTCCATAAATGAGTTCTTATATACTCCATATCTCCTAGAGTATGTGGTGTAGATTGGCACCCAACAAGCTTGCAACTCAACCTATCAATTGGGTTAAATCGATTGTTGATTAATTAATCTATATGTTGATATACATAATTAATAAAGATTAACCAATAAGGTGTTATTGGGTCTATAGAGTTATTAACTAGTGAGATTTATAGACCTAGAGGGTCACACATATAAGGTCCATAGATGTTTGTGAATATAGACATAACTATGAGAGTTTTTGATGAAGGCTCACTTCAACAAATGAACACGAGACCTCCTTTGGAACCAAGGTATAATTTAAGGAGGAGAACCCATCCTCAATTGCAGCAGCACGCCATCCTCTTCCTTATAAAAGAATTTGAGAAACTCACTATCCAGGAAGTGAGTGAAAAAGATCTCTCTAAGGAGAGTGAAAATCATATGGGAATTACTTTCCCTACTCTTCCCTTTATAAACTGATCCAAAGATTGACTTGGTCAAAAGAACTTAACTTTTATCCTTAGATACTTAGCATTCTTTGAATAGACCAAGTCAACCATCTTTTATTTTTTTTAATAGGTTCCTACTTCCCAAACTACCTCCACTACATGTTAGGTGCCTTATGTGAATATATGATCTCAAAGAAAATAATAGGAACATCTTTGTTGTTATGATCCCTTTTCTTGGAAACCACCTTTAAGTAGAATTATAGGAGAGATCTACATGTCAATTATATATGGAAGAGCACTATATTCTTATTTTATGTCAAGACCAAGCTATTGCATGAGTACACCCTGCATATATTCATTGGAGCTCAGCATAACATATACAAGAAACCTTACCACTAAAGACATTACTGCCAAGGGAAACCTTTATAAGGATAAGTCCTTACCCACGATTGAAGCAAGAAAGGTCAACTAGGCTGAAAGGAAGATGAGGAGCTGACATGATATCTGCTAAAGACCCTCCAAAAGCCTCCTCGTCTCGAGTCATCAACCGACTTAAAACTCCTGAAGACTTACGGAAATACGAGCAGAATAAGGTTGATATGCATCGAAGTCTCATCTGCAGCTTACCTCTCCGCGAGAGGAAGTCCTACAACGTCGCACACATCAAAACAAATTCCCGAAGTCGACGACCACGAGTCAACCCCTGAAGAATCCAAAGCATACCGACACCTGCAGCCAAGTGTATAACGTAAAGGATGCTATCACCGACGCGAACACACTCAACACTAGAGCTCTCTCTCTACCTTCATCCGAACCACGTTTAGCGAAGAAAGAAAAACGAGATAACGTCGCGGAAGACGACAACAGACCGATCAGCGAAAATCGACGATTGATATTAAATTTCCGAAGAATGAAGTTCACTCACCTCGACACCTTCCGCCATTCTAACACGCGGACGCATGATCCACGACGACTCCATATATAACCCTTACGGTGAGCGTTGACTTGCAGCAAATGATAAACCGACAGCCACGGGAATCCTTCCACAACGCCATCATTACACAACAAAGATCCATAAAAGTTACTTCCTCGGGAGGTTATTTTTCCCTCATCCTATGTTCAAGCGACACTCCCGAACTCCCACCACGATGACGGTCCACATTCCCGTGCGTCACCAACTTCATCACTGACAAAACCGAAACTCTACTCTCTTGAATACGCCACATTTCCGTCAACGAATACTACGATTATACGTACCTACGTACGTGAGATGACGTCGTCACACGAAGCCTGCAATTATCCACGTCGACGAGTCAAACCACCACAAGCTGTCTCTTCCAAGCGAGACGCGACCGTTCGCGTTATTTCCTCTTCCCCTATTCTATAAAAGGAAAAACGTACAATGAAAACGGATATTGTTGTTTTTGAATGAATTCGTTCGTTGGTTTCAAGTTCACTCTTGTGTTCATCGCGTTATCCTCGTGCCCATCCATTCCTCCTATTCCATACTCATCTCCGAGTTCTATCCTCCTATCATTTCCCCCTCACTTGCTGTCCACTTTCATCCATCTCGAAGTCTAAATCATCAGAGGAAACTTTGTGAACGTGTGGAGATCTTCCAGAGCATCTACTTCACGACGTCGACAGGTATCATCCTCAATCTCTTGCTCGTGATTGATAGTTCAATCCGATATCATCAGTCCAACAGAGACTCTCCTATCTCTCCACTCTTTCTCTCTAATCACTATCTTTATCTCTCTTAACTCTCTTCATTACCTTCTTAATAATCTCCACGTCATCTTCATTGGATTATCCATTCTGTCATCAGTGATATCATCTCATAGGTCCTCCTTTCTTTTGTAGGATAATTCGTAATTAATACTTCCAATTATTCTTCTCATATATCACATCTCTTTCTTCACCGTCATCACCATACATAGCATCATTTTCATAAATATCCTACATCAGTTTTGATGAAAAATCCACATACCAAATATCTATAAATAGAGGGAGAACAACCACAACTTAGGGTGCCCATGCAAGCCTTGTAAGAGGAGATCTATTGATCTAGAGATCGTGTGGATACCGCTAGAGGCTAGTCATTTGAATAGCTTCAAGAACTCCTTCAAGTGAACCTTGTAGGTATGTTTTCTCATGCATACTAGATGATAGGATCATCTCTTCTTGGTGCCTTGGTATTTTGAATATCCGAGTTAATGTGTTCCGTTGCACTCGATGTTTTGATCAAAATTTTTAAAGGCTTGTGGACCTCAGTTCTTAATAGTGCGTACATGTGGCATGAAGGTCTGATGCCATTGGTGCTTATTGAGTGTACACGTGACACCAATAAGGGATTGTTAGTTCCATTAATCACGTCTATTAATAACTAGCTCTCTTAATGGGCTGTTTATATAATGCCCAAATTAAATTTTTATTTATCCAGTGTGGGACTAACTATTTTAAGCACAAGGTTCATGCATTCTTAGATTCAGGGGATCAAATCCACCAGATCTCCTCTCTATTGACATGAAACATGGCACACTATGGTGTGTTAGATGCCATGGATAGGGGGTCCACCAAATCCTACACACACGATTAATTCCTATATAATCATTTATCATGATAAATAATAAGTGGACACGTGGTGAAATCTAGCCATTCCTACACTTTGTAAAGACCATTTGATGGCTCTCATTAAAACTGCTCTTTCTCTATCCTCTTGATGAATCACATGGAGACACATTGTATAATCTAAGGATTTTTTTATTGAGATCCAATTAAATCATGTGGTTGCATTCAAATTAAGCAATTTTTTTTTTGGAAAAACCAATGACCATAAGTACTTTAAATTGAAATTATGATATCTCATGATCTTGATTAAGGTACAAGCTGAAATTTGATGGGCATGATTGTCATTTAAAGCTCTACACGAGCTGATCTAAATTATGTTAAAAAAATAGGTTTTTAAAGTTAATAAAATTTTATGGACATGATTGCCATTTCAACATCCACGGGAGCTGATCCAAATTGAGGTAGAAAAATTAGATTTTTAAACGTTTCATTATGTGCTTCTAGCATTGGTTAGTCAGAGGAAAGAGGGCACTAATCAATCATTCTTTGTGTATAGAACATTATTTCTACTGAATTTCTCCTCTATCTATTCATCCCTTGTGTTGGATGCAAGACACCAAGTCTCGGTTTTCAAAGGTATGTTTAAGCGGAGAGCATCACTAGAGTACGTTTTCATTACAAATCTATAAATTAGAATCATTTTTCATCAATATTTCCTATTTTCTTGATCTTTTCATCCATATTTTCATATTTTTAAACCCCAAGTAAAATTTCCACCATCTAAACAAGGGTTTTTGGTATTTGAAATGAGTTTAGAAGCATTTTATTGATTCATTATCTTTTTCGCATACACCTCATTTTCATTAATCATTTCCACTTTCTTAATGTAGAAAATACCAAAAATATTCCTTAATTTTAATCTTTGAACCTTTTTCATGTGGATTCAATATTATCTCACTATTAACCTAAATTTTAAAATTGAATTCAAAGAGTTGAGTATAAGTTTTTTTTGTACAAATGTGTGCTTTTAACAACCATGATTTTACACATTTTAGTGGTGAATCTCCACCCTTGACCATAAGGGTGGAAGATCTACCCTTGATCACCTCAAAGTCTAAAAACCCTATCTATATAAGGCTCTATTTGCTCTCTCATGACTTGTTTCTTGGCTCTCTCATAGCATCAAGCTACCAAAACGAAGAGGAAAGGAGGTTAAGGCCAAGGAAGAGCATTTTTTTATGCTCATGTTGGGATATATGGTTGATAGGCCTTCCAAATTTTTGATCAAAATATCAAATTCAAGGAAATATATTGAATCCAATATTTTAAACAACAAGACACCAAGAAATGGTAATACTATCATTTGGTTTGCATGAAAAACATATATTTATAGTATTTACTTGAAAGAGTTCTTGAAGCTAATTAACTGTCTGATGATATGCACATAATTTCAAGATGATTAGATCTCCTCTTCAAAGCTGTTCACCGCGAGAGAAAGAGAAGAAAAGGGAGACTTACCACAAGGCTTATATGGGCGTCTTCAGTTATAGTTGTTCTCCCACAATTTATAGACATTTTGTATGTGGATTTTTCATTAAATCCTCATAATTATGCCTATATCTATCAATTTTCATAGAGATTATGTGTGTGACCCTCTAAGTTCACATATCTCACTAGTTTATTACTCTCTGACCCAATAACACCTTTTTGGTTCACATTTATTACTTATTGCTAATTTAATGCAAATTAATGCATCAAAGATTCCATTTCTATGCATGTTATCAAACTTTTATTGCATACTCATCATTTTATGTAATTTAAATTATAATCTCAAAATATATTATTTTACGGGATAATCTTGCATAATTAAAAATTAAAATTTAAAGTAGATTATTTCTATTTTATATTTGAGATTATCATTAAGTGATAATTGCAAAATAATAAGAGAAAATATTTTAGTTAAATTTTTTTCTATTTTTATTTCTTAAATTAAAATTTTTAGAATAATAGATTATTTAATTAAAAAATTTTGGATTAAAAAGTAGTTCTGTATTAAAATTTATGAATTTTTTAATTTTTAGGGATTTATGGTATTTTTTCTGAACTTTTGTGATTTTTTTTTATTCACTACAATTGAAAACATTAAAAAAGTGGGGTTTACAGTGTGAGCTGACATGTCTAAATATGTGGCACGTGCACTTGTGTACTACCACAAGGCAACTTCTATGCGTGCCATGTGGCGCACACGTGGCGTGTGTCACTAATGTTAAAGTGCCCTCTTAAGAGCATAAACTAATAGCATAAAGACACTCTCCTACTTATAGATGCCGATTTCTTGAATTTCTTCAATGTGAGACTATATTTTTAAGTTTTTTATGCATCAGATCACACAATTAAATAAGAAACAATGATTTTCACTTACTCGAGAGAGGTGGGTAGTGCACTCTGATTCAGTCATGATTCGCTTTACAAATGGTGATTGCATCCTAGCCGTTCATCAAAGGAATTATAAGAGATAGGATTGAATGCGCCGGATGGACTCCTTGAACACATGAGTGCATCTCAAACACTCAATGAAGATCAAACGACAACTATTACGCTATGCTTCTTCTTCAAACACAACGTGGCTAAATGATAACGCTTGATCTATGATTGAATGGACATGGCTTAATGATGTTGATTAACATCATGTTGTTTCCTGTAGGCCAATAATTGAAGATCAATTGCTAAATCGAACAGTCACACCCAATTTTTGCCTATTTATTTTCCCTTTTCTTTTACGGTGTAATGCATTCTTGGATTTTTTATTGATCAAACCTTTTGGACATCATTATCCTTAAATCTCTTATTTTCTTACTCTTCTAGACTTAGTTGGCATCCAAGGAGCGCTTGAAATCAAGATTTCATTGAGGGAGAAAGAATAACTTGGTGCTTGAACTCTGAATTTTTGTTTTTTGAAATGTGGAATGAAAAGCCTTGATCTGGTGATTAATTGGATCATTTCGAGCACGATTTTTGGTTATGTTATGTGTTTTCTTCCTAAAATTTTTTCCTATACCATTAGATGTTAATTAAGATCAGTAAATTAGTTTAATTTTACGAACTTTAATTATTTTCTCTCTCTTCACAATCAATTTATATCTCCTTGTTTTGCTTCATGATTTCAATGTAAATACTAATCTAAATTGAGTGATTTTTTATTATGTGGATTTTCCTTAGATTTCTCTTTTTTTAAAATATAAATTTTCCTTTTCTTACCTCAAGTCATCATCCAATTTGACCAAATTTTAAATACATCCAAAAATTTTCCCTAATTCTTCTTGGATTCAACCCTTACTCACCATTATCCTAATCAATTTTTCATTAATTCTCTAAATTATTGAGTTTGGAAAAAATATTGACACGAGGAAGTGTGTTTTCAATCATTGAAAAAATTTATTACGTCAATTATCTAAATCAATGTGAAGATTAGTTAATCAAGGATTGATTTAATCAAATTGATAGGTTGAGATGCTAGCATGTTGGGTGCCAAGCTAAACCACGTACTCTAAGGGATATGGAACTTCTTTATGGAACCTTTACGTCATTGCTTACCATGTAAATATAATCCTTCATATGCACGAGACTCATGAATGACTTAGGGTATGGTCAATTGCCACTCTAGTTAGTATTGATGCGTGTAGGAAATCATCAGGAACCTCTAATACTTTGACTACATTGGGCAAGGATTTTATCATATCTAATTCCTTGACTCAAATACCCATCATTTTTAAAAACTTCATGTAATATCCAATATATGACATTTTAGAAATTCTATGGCCAGGGATTCATTAGTAATAATCAAAACATAATCATCCAGTCACAAGATATCTTTGGTGTCTTAAGTCAAAGGGCCATGTACACAAGTGTGACATGAATCTATAGGAATCTATTGAGAGATTCATATAGATCAATTTAATGAATTCTTTCTCCGAAGAGCATTCACTATCTATTTGATACGCGTAAAACTATGGTCCTTAAATGCGTAAATTTACGTATCAAACAAATTTATACTCAACTCTTCCAATCTGATTTTTAAATTAGAACAGTGGCGAGTCAAGGTCGAATCCAAAGAGAGGATCGATGAAAGGAAGAAGACATATGCGCAAATGAAATGGACCGATCAAACGCTTCCAAACTCCTTTCGAAGATTGAAAACCCTTGATTGATGGTTTTTAGGTTTAGAAATATGGAAATTTGGATGAAAAATATGAGAAAACAAAAAAGATGGATAGAAAATACATATAATCTAAAGATTCATGATGAAAACACAATCCAGTGATGCTCCCTAATCAAAACATACCTTTGAGAGCTTGTACACTTCGCTCGGACTTGGCATCTTGCATCCAATACGAGGAATGAAAAGAAAAGGGAAGAAACTCACTGAGAATGGTGTTCAACACATGAAGAATGATAAATCGTTGCTTTCTTTCCTTCTAGCAAGCCAATGCTAGAAGCATACAATGAAAACATTCATAACCCTATTTTTTCTAAGAACTTAAATCAGCCCCCGCAGATTTGTAGAGCTTGAAACGACGATCATGCCCATAAAATTTCACCTTCTATCTTCATCAAGATCATTGGATAACAAGCTTTTAATTTTGATAAATTTTATTTGATATTCTCTCTCCTAAAATTCTACCGTCAAACTGCTTCAGCCGGTCAAACTTTGCTAAAACATACCAAAAATTACATTAAATGCCCTCTTCTCTTCTCTCTCCTCTCTCCTCTCTTCTCCCTCCTCATTCTCACGATGGCGAGAAGCGGTCGTAGCGAGAAATGCTTGGGGGAGAGGAAGATGAAAACACACGAAAGTGGAAGAGGGGAAGAGGCACGCGTGACAGAATTGTTTCCATCATGCAAGAGAGTGTGAAACGAGAGGGGAGAATATGGAGAAGAAGTAGAGAAAAAAAGAAGGTTCTCCTGTAGAGAAAGAGCGAGGCTAAGAGAGGCACGAGAAAGAGAGCACGTGCGTGCAGGAGAGGAGGAAGAAAGGGTTTTCCTCATCCTCTCCCTTGCGCGTGCTCACGGGAGAGGCAAAGGTGTAGAGAAAGCAGAAGAAAGGGAGTGGAAGAGAGGGAGTAGATGCGCACATCGCCTTGCAGCGGAAATAATTTCCGTCATGGGAGGAGAGAGAGAGAGATCGATCGGGAGAGAGAGAAAGGAGGGAGAAGGGAAGATGGAGAGAAGGGAAGGAGAAGAGGGGGAGGCTCTCCTCGCCCCTCTCCTCACGACGGAAGCAATTTCCGTCGTGTGGGGATTCAAGGAGACAGAGAAAGAAGAGGCACGAGCATTGCGGGAAAGAAATAGAGAAATAGAGAGAGAGAGAGAGAGAGAGAGAGAGAGAGAAAGTAGAAGAGGGAAGTGGAGAAGGAGGAAGAAATATTCCTCCTCCTCCCCCTTACGTGCGCACATCTCTCCTTGCGATGGAAAGTTCCATCGCGAGAGAGAGAGAAAGGAAGAGCGAGAGAAGAGAGAGAAAGGGAGAGAGACAGAGAGAGTGGGAGGGAGAACGACTCTCTTTCCTCTCTTCTTTTTTTGTTTATTAATTATTTACTTTCTTTACATATAAAAAAATATTTTCATTTTTTTATTTTAATTTCTTAAAATATTCCCAAAATTTCCAAAAAATAAAGAAAAATATTCATGTCCTCTTAGAAATAAGTTCATTTAATAAAATTCATGACAAAATGCACTTCATAAATATTTTCATATCAATTAAGGAATTTTAAATTATATTTCTTGATAATTCAATATTATTAAACGGTCATAAAATGTTATTAATTTATTAAAATGAAGAATACCTTTTAAAACATAGAATTTATCAATTTAATCATTTTAAATCATGTTAACATGCTTTTCTGATTATATTTTAAAGAAGAAATTGAGAAAATGTATGATATTAATGCATGAAATTGTATGTTATCACTATCCTTATAATCTCCACACTGATGGCAACAAAATCAATCATAATCGTAATATGAGTTAGGTAAGATAGTGTTATTCTTTTCTAGTAATTTCATGTCCTTCTCGAATATCCCACAGATAAAAAGGTTTACAATATATGTTTAAAAACTAGTGATCATTGTATGATGATCTCATGGTAATTCACTTGGTCATTACATATGATCATGGACTTTACGGCAAACATCACATAAACAATGACAATGAAGAAAAATCATTTTAATGAACATAAACAAGATACATGGAAGTGTGATTGGCTTATAGGTCATATAATATCCATCAACTCAATCTTGTCATGGAAAAGAAATCAAGTGAGGATCGAGATCAGAGTGGATTGAGCATCACCCAGTCAAGGATAAGCATTACTCAAGGTTTGTGCAACGATTCGGATTGAATTCTTCATGTTAATCATCTCCATAAATAGTAGAGATATATTTTATTTTTATTTTTATTTTTCTTTTAATGTAGTAGCTTTGATATTATCCACACTCGCAAATCTCTTTATCTTCATCTTTGCGCATGGATCCATTGTTATCATCGACCACTCTTCTCCCCTAGCCATTATCTAATCCCCATTTCATCCCTTTTTATTTTTTTTCCCCTTGAAAATTCTGATTTATCTCTTATTCAAAAGAAACCTAAAAACTATCACTCACAGTCATCTCTAATTGCCTCATTTATGCTTATGCTTCTTTCCACTCTCTTATCTTTTAGTTAAATATCTAATCTCATTATCTCATCTCCCTATGGATTCGACCTTTTTTTAGAGTATACTATATGAGGTATTATAAATTATATTGCATGAAGTTGATACACAAAAATGACAAAAAAAGGCATAATCAAGTTCATCAATTTGATACAACATGAAGTCCTTGAAAATGATTGAGTGTTTAAGATGCAATCACATACTCTTGATATAAGAGAGGATTAACTCTAGAAATGAGATACAATTAAATCCTTTACCAAGATTATAGAAATATCGAGTAAGAGTGATGCAAGACGCGATTGTGAGAACCCTCGTGCCTGATTAATGGAGCTGAGGGCGACTGAAGATAAGGCGGTCAAACCTAGCCTACGGGAAGGCGGGTCCTAGACTCTAAGTAAGATATCTAACCTAAACCTAAGTGCAAGCAGGCGTGCCGGTCAGCAAAGTTGACTCCGGGTAACCCAGGGAAACTTGTGATGATGGGTAGGGTGAAATCCTCTCGATCCACGTCCAGAGGCGTGGAGTGGCTCGTCGTGGAGTAGCCAAAACTGCAGCTCACGCTCAGTTAGGGTTGGGCGGTCCCGGTCACGGTCCGGTTTTTGGCACACCATTCGGGCAAAATTTGAATTCGGTCTTGGTCTCAGTCTCGGTCTACCTCGGTCACGGTTCGGTTCGGTCTTAACTTCGGTCTCTCTTGACCATTGATATGTATACCTGAAAAGAGATAAATATATCAACATACATTAATAAATAAAAAAATTCATAGTTAGAAACTATAATGAAAAAATTAGATGACTATTGATAATTTATATTCAAATAATTTCGCATCTCATGAAGAAAATCAGAATTTTTTTAATATTCTAATGAATTTCAAAATAAAATAAATAAAAGAAAAAGGTCTCTTGAGGTAGTTACATATTGCATCCAATTCCATGTAATTAAATTTTCATTAATTTCATGTGGATAATTTCCTGGAGAAAAAGGATCATAAGTTTTTAGGAAAATGGATTTAAAACTTTCAAAATTTATTTTGGTTAGATATCATTTAATGAAAAAAACCCATTAGGGCACATTACAAGAAAATGATCGGAGTTAGCAGTCGGTGTACATGGAAGAAATAAAGTTGTCTATCAACTTATTCGGGATGGACATGTAAGAAATAAAGTTGACAGCAAGATTAATACTACCCCCTTATCTTTTGCATCATTCATTCTTATGCCTAATCCTCTTGCCACTTACCTAAGAATACTGGTTTATATATATGATCTCATGCTAGAGTGAAGGCTAATGGACTAGTGAAACTCTCATCATAGTGCAGTTTGGAGGGGCATTGAAACTATAGGTGCTGTGATTGAGAGCCGAGAGGAAGACAAAAATGAAACTCAAACTCATTTAACAACTGGGCAATATAGCTTATTTTTACATATCTCAACTTATTTTTAAAAATCTCTGTCGCTGCTCTTGAAGTACCAGATATCTCACTTACCAATAGTCATGAGGTTAGAAACACAAAATAAAATATGCACAGGGAATAGAAAAGTTCTCGATAACACTCTGATAAGATCCTGCATGTGATCATGTTCCATGGTATTCATTTTCATGATGACACGAACAGTATTGTGCTCCGTACTATGATGAGGTTGACGTAGGAATTGGACATGAGGTGCAGATTAATTGACATGCAAAGAATGGGAGAGAGAGGACAGAACGGGGGGAGAGGACAGAAACGGGAGAGAGAGGACAGAAACGGGAGAGAGAGGACAGAAACGGGAGAGAGAGGACAGAACGGGGGGAGATGACAGAAATGGGAGAGAGAGGATAGAACGGGGGGAGAGGACAGAAACGGGAGAGAGAGGACAGAACGGGGGGAGAGGACAGAACAGGGGGAGAGGACAGAAACGAGAGAGAGAGGACAGAACGGGGGGAGAGGACAGAACCGGGATAGAGAGGACAAAACGGGGGGAGAGGACAGAACAGGGGGAGAGGACAGAAACGAGAGAAAGAGGACAGAACCGGGATAGAGAGGACAGAACGGGGGGAGAGGACAGAACCGGGATAGAGAGGACAAAACGGGGGTAGAGGACAGAAACGGGAGAGAGAGGAAGCTCCCCTCTTTCCTTCCTGTCCGAAGCCTCTTTATATATTGTTTGTAATGGACGTGCTTCTTCTCCATTTCCCTCTCTCCTTGTTTCCATCTCCATTGCTCTGCCTTTGTTTGTCTCTCTCAATCATCTATCCATCTATCTGTTCCCCCGTTTCAATTCCATTCTAAAGATGATTGGCACGGCTTCCTTTGTAACATGTTCTGAATTCAGCAAGAGACTCTTATCTTCGGCTCTATCACTTTCTTGCAGAACTATCCGAGAGAAGCCTTCAACTGGGCCACCAAAAGACTGTGGGGCTATGGGGTTACGGTGGAATCTACGGAGCCGGGTTGTTGGAATTACGGTGGAATACTAGAATTTATGGGGTTACGGTGGCTCTATCACTTTCCTGCAGAACAATCCGAGAGAAGCCTACTCGGCTAAAATTTTTTGTCATCCCTGGTTCTATGATTGATTGTTGTGTGGATCGGCAGTTTCCAATCTCTTGGACAATCAAAGAGAGGGATATATAATCAAAGAGAGGGACAGAGAACGTAGATTGGAGGAGATATACGCAAATTGGAGGAGAAATTAAGAAGATAGAAAACTGCACGGAGATTTTGCGAGCTTACCTAAACAAAGATGTGCGAATCCACCACCGCGAGAAATCACCAGAACAGCAACACAGCAAAATCGCCAGAAACAGCCAAAATATTTGTTACGAGCCTAGGGCAATTTTTTTTCAACTCGGTCCGGACCGAACTTGGGCCGAGACCGAGAAAGGCCCATTTCGAGGGACCGACGGTCCCGGTCCGGTCCAGTTGACCGAGGTCCGGACCGTAGTGGGAGTTCTCGAACCTATATCCACACTACCCTACCTTCGAAAAGTAAAGGAGACTCTTCGAAAAGTAATTAAACTTTAAAATGAGGGGTTGAAGATAACCTACGCGGCGCAAGTGCCCGGTGGGTCGTGGTGTAGTGGAGAATCGTTCGTACACGGCACGGACAGATGGCAGAAGTGGTCCGGGTCAGCAATGTCCAGGAGAACAAGTACCAGTCTTGGGGAGGGGCGAGATGGCCGTGCTTCCCGGGTCCAAGGGGAAGTAGAAGCGGGTAAGTCCAGGCATCCCCGAGCAGTAGGCCAATAGCTGACGAGGGCTGAATGGTGTCTCCAAATGCAATCAGCAGTGAGCGCGAAGTGGTCTTAAGGTCGTGAGCTCGTGCGGAGTGATAGGATGGGTCGCAACCAACGCGGGCCAGCGGGCGTGGACCAAAGGGGGCGCAGCGCGAACCGGGCGCGCTGGGGTCCAGTCAGCCCGCAGCGCAGGCTGGCCGGGTCGGCGCGGGGTAGCCCCTGGAAACGCGGGCAAACCGCGGCTACCCGATGGGCACGTCAGGCCAAGGTTGACCGGTGGTCAACCTGGAGCGAGAACAGCTCGGGGCTGGGCACAGCCGCGTCCCAGAGCAGAGGGAGAAGTCGGTGCGTCTCGGGGCAAAACGCGAGTGGAACCGATGGAAAGGCCGGTTTAGGAGATGGCGCGTGATCAGGAATTACCCCCGATTCGGCGGGGAATTCGGCAGAGAAGTGGTGCGTCGGGTAGGGAATTTGAGAGGAATTCAGGTTTTTGGGCGGTGAATTCGGCAGGGAGTCGAGAGGGTGATCGGGGAATTCTGATAGAGAAGGGGCGTTGGGAAGAGATCTTGGTAGGGAATCTGGAGGGTGGGTTCAGCGGGGAATTAGAAGGATGAACCAGACGAATTTGGTAGTTGGGAAGGGGGAAGGGGAGAGAGAGATTCCCAACGGATTTCCGGCAGGATCAAACAGGTTCTCCGGCTAGAATTCACGAGCGTTTCCCGACAGGGCTAATTCTAGTTCTAGCTGTTGGCGTGGGCAACTGCGGAGGGAAACGGGCGCAGGATGACTTCGGCAGGGGCGGTGGGGAATGGTCCGATGATGTCGCGTGGACTAAGGGTAGGCGTCGCAGAGAGGAGGTTGGGTCGCAGGGGAGGAGGTAATGAGAGGGCGACGGGGGGGATGAATTCATGGGGAGAGTCAGCGAGGAGTTGAATTTTGGATCGCTCGATGGAGAGGATGGTGGTAGAATTGGGAAGAGCGTTCGGAAGGACTACGGGAAGGGAAAACTGCGGAGTTGGAGGAGGGAGATGGCAGAGCGTCCAAGCGAATTTTTCAAGGGAGATGGGTGAATTCGCATGGACGGCTGGGTGAATTCGGCTCGGTGATGATGGAAATTCGGAAGGACGACGGAATTGGTTCTTTTGGGGATCAAGCATAATCAAATTCAGGTCAATAGAGGAATTGCGGGATGCGGAATGGTGACGGAGTCACGGGCGTTGGGTGGATGAGGGAGTCACGGGCGTTGGGGAGGAGGGAATTCACGCGCAGATGGGAGCGGGAGATGGAGGGGGAGCCGGTGATGTAGCCAGGGAGGTGAATTCGCCGGGCGTTCGGAGGAAAGGCAAAACTCGGGACAGGGAGAGATGGGTCGCGGGAATTGCAGTGGAGGTCAGAGATGCGGAGCAATTCATGGGGATTCAGGGAGGTTAGAACTTGCGGGGGCGATGGAATTGGGGCAAGGGGAAGCTGGACGACGGGAGATGGCAGGTGAGGTCATGAGTGTTGAGGTGGAAGGGGTGAAGCCGGGCGTGGAGGTCGGCTGGGAATGGAGGAAAAGGGTTGGACGGGATTAGGATTCGACGATGGAGAGGAAGGGGAGAATCGGGAGGCGGGAGACGGGAGATGGGGCTGGGATGGTGGAGAGGGATATCAGGGAGGGGGGAGGCTGTGGACGGAGCTCGGATGGAAGGGTGAGCTCGAGGAGGAGGGGGAGAGGATCGTGGACAGGAAGACGGCGCGGCGGTCCGGTGTGTTCCCGGTGCGCGATTGATGGCCCACGATCATCATGCAATTATGGACACCTCCAACTGCCAGCCCCCTCTCGCCACATGGTGCCCCCTCGGGCATCCGCGTGGACTCACCAGGCCCCTGCCACGCGTCCGCGCCACTTGAGCTCCGCGTGGCTTTGCCACAGGCCTTGCGTGTCGCGTCGCATCCATGCGGGTCCCGCTCGCCATGTCAGCATTGTATGCCACGTCAGGCCCGCAGTCCTGCGGAAATCATATCCCCTTTTTCGCGGTTTTAATTAATTGATAAAATCAATAAAAATCAAATTAAAATAAGAAAAAGTCTAAAAACTTCAAAAATCAATAACTTTGAAAATACAATTCCTTTTAATCTCAAATTTTCTCCATTGGATCACAAATTTCTTCATTTTTAATATCATGTCATTTAAAATATTATTTCAAAGAAGACTGTAAGATGAATTTATAATTAACTTAGATCATCTCTTAAGAAATCCTTTTAATATCATTCTCACATTTTCTTCTTGAAATTTATCCTTCAAAACATCCACTAAAGTCAAAATAATTCAAAGAAAGTGATTAACTTCGACTAATTTGACTTTGCAAAATATTAATCATCAATAAAACATATAATTAACCCTAAATTATGCATAAATATAGACTTTAGTGAAATGGCATACCAATGGACAAAATTCATAAAAGTATGATTACATGGATTCTATTCACATAAAATAGGCATGAATATGAGTTAAATAAGATGAGAATTTAAGTTATAAATGCATGTTATCAGGGGGTCCCTTCCCCGCTTATAGAGCCCAAACCTAAACATACTCATAGAAATAAGGTTCACAAATAAGAAGGGCTTCACGAATACGATCCTGAAAAAGGGAAGAACCTACCCGGAGGCCTAAAAGGGAGAGGGAAATAAGCAAGGACCCGCTTAAACACGTGCAGGTCAAAAAGTTCACAATAAAGTAAGAAGATAAGTAGATAGATCCAAGCGCACGAAAGGGTTCCACAGGCGTTGTGATATCGTGTCTTGGTGGCGACGGATGTCGTACGCCACCAAAGAGTACTCTATGATTTCCTCTGGGTATTAATAATAACTTGAGTGATACAGTAGGGTTTAACAATTGACCATACCCAAAGTCATTTATGAGTTTCGTGCAGATAAAATAATATATATATATATATATGATAACCAATAGCATAAAGGTTCTATAAATGATTCTTATAGATTCTATATCTAATAGAGCATATGATATAGCATTGTACAAACGGGTTTGACAACTCAACTTGTTGATTAGGTTAAATAAATCCTTGATTAATTAACTTTTATCTTATTTTTATTAAATTAGGTTGGCCAATAAGTATCAATTGCTCTATAGAGTTATTAACTAGAAAATCTTTGAACCCAAAGCGTCATATGTATAAGATCAATAGACATTGGTAAAATAGACATGATCTTGAGTACTAATTAAAAAACCTTACAAAATTGAAAGTCTATATATAAAAGCAAAGAACGACCACATGTGAGAGTACCCATGCAAACTTTGTACGAAACTCTCTCCTTTTTTCTACTTCTCTCTTGGTGAAGAGCTTTGAGGAGGAGATCAAATGTTCTAGAGATCACATGATAGTGCTAAAAGATAGATACTCGAACAACTTCAAGAACTCCTTTAATGAACACTGTAATTGTCAATTTTGTTCTATAATACTAATAACAAGTAATTTGTTCATGCAAAAAGATGATTCTTTAGCATTTTTAAGGGATAATGTGTATCATTATAATGCATGTTATCGTGTTTGAATAAACTTTTATTTGCATTCATCATGTGTTCTCACTCATATGAGCATTTTGTATTAAATTAGGGTTCATTTAATGCATAAGTGACATTTGACCTTTTCCAAAGACAAATGATTGTGAATTAATCATATCTTTTTGAGGTTCATGTTTATAGAATCAGCGAACATCTTTACTAAAACCTCATCAATGTATGATTGCTTGAGCTCTAAAATCTGAATTATTTATTTATTTATTTATTTATTTATTTATTTTTTTATTTATTTATGTGTTTCAGATTGATAAGAAATGTTAGATATTGAACATTAGAATGCATAGCCTATATAAAGAGACATTAGCATCTCAGGCAACATGTTCTTATTTTTTCTCTTTATAAATAGAATATTGAAATCTCTTATTTCATCAATAATTATCATTTATCCCTATCATTAAAAAATGATTGATTGGCATTTTGCTTTGAATTTATTTCGCCATAGTTATATTTACTTAGATTCGGGATACCTACTTCTAGCATAAACTATTAGGAAATGAATGGGCTAGCCTTGAATTCCCAGTTCATGGTACATAAATGAAAAAGAATCCCGGTTGATGTTTTCATTCCCGTGTGATCATTCTTTTTGAGACCCGAGTAATGTAACCTAAAATCTGACTTTAATTCTTGAGACGGGGAAAAGAGAAGAAATCGGTCACCAAGAATCTTCTGGTATTGAGGAAAGCTTCAAGGACCCAACATTATTATACGCAATTAGTCCAAGATCGCAGAACCCTAGATGGCCAGATCTCTAAGCATTTATGGGGCTGGGAAAAGCAGAGGGAGAAGTCTTTCACCGAGAAACATAGGGTTTTGTGGCAAGTTTCAAGGACCCAACATTATCAAACATAGATTTAGATCATATCAGATCGGAACCTGGATGGGGGGAATATAAATTATTTCTTCAGATGGGGAAAACACTGGCAGAGATCGTTCTTCGGATGCCTCGCCTCGGCATGTTCCTTGCATTTTACCTCTGAAGTGGTGCAGATAAATGTCTGCATGCATACCTTGCACTGAGGAGACAGATGAGAATTTAGATCGTCCGGGTAAACCGAAATCTAGTTTGGGTTTTCGACTGTAAAATAAAAAGAAAATGAAGAACTTCGGGGTATTGGAAATTGAGAAATTTTTCATATCCGGTAGAACGACGGTCACTTTGAATTCCAGGATAAGATGGTTATCACGGCAGAATCAAAGTGACACTAATCGTTGCGCTGAAACTACTCTTAAAAGAGGCGCACAGACCTGGATGGTCATCGCTTTCTTGTTTGAGTCGAGCTGGCTACCTGCGATCGAATGGTGAACAAGCAGATTCAGGGTCCGATTCTGAAGTCTCCGTTGCAAACTTTCCCTTTCAAAAAAGAACGCGAGAGAGAGAGAGAGAGAGAGAGAGAGAGAGAGAGAGAGAGAGACTCTGCATGGAGTAAAGACTAACCCTTGGAAGCCTTCTGCTTCTCCAGATTCTTCTCCCTCGCCATCTTAGCCTTCTGCCCGTTTCCTCCTCCCATCTTCGCACTCTTCTCGGAGAAGCCAAACAGTAGAGAGAGAGTGTGAGCAGGGAAGAGAGGGACGCTTACCGCGTCTAAATAATTGAACGAGACTGGGCACCTGTCACGCGCTTTCTTGTTGACGCCTCCTCTCCTTACCCACAGAAACGAGATCCCCGGGGAAAGGAAAGAAGAGGAGTATGATGTAGAACCAACGCGCTTTTGACTCCGGGGCTGGTCGGCCACTGGCTAGTGATAGACGGGAAAAAAGCAGGGATAGAGGACCAAATTGTTGTCTTTTCAGGGTGCATCAGCGAGAAATCGCAAAATTTTGTTCAAGTAGTGGGCATTGGAAGTCCCAATCAGTTCGGCAGAATTTTACGACGGGAATGCGGGAATAACGCAGCGATAGGGAAAATGGGAAAGAATGGGTACTAGTCAGCTTAGATGACATCATTAGAGAGAAAGGGAGGGGGATGGAGAGAGCTACGAAGAGAGAGAAGCAGAAGCTACAAAAAGGGACTGAGAATGTCAGAGGGAGACAGAGGTCGGAAGAAACAGGAGTGGGGGAGAGAAAGGCAGGAAGGAGGAATCAAGCACACGGTAACCTCGCCGTTTTCTTGTTTCTACACTAAGAGAGCAAACGGGTGATAAACACCTTGTCGGTGACCATAACATATAATCTTGCAGGCTACTGGAATCAGGTTGAAATCGACCCACAAAGCTTTTTCCTTAAAATTTATGCGTGTACCTGAGCATAGAAATATTCGAACTAAATTTCTGAGTATCTGCAGCAAGTTTTCTACGGTTTAAGATTAAATGAAGGAGATCAGAGTACGAGGGTAAGAAGTACCAAAGATACAGAGAAGCCCTTTTTGCTGCCGGCTTGTGATCCAGCAAGAGTCACGTGGTTAAACCTTGAACCGAACTGTCGCTGACAGATACCTAGGAGGATAACAGTGCAATTCAGATCACGTATTTCTTTTAAGGATCTCAGATACGCGAATAAAGAAAGAAAAAATTGATCCAGAAATGTAAAACATGTGACTTCATTACGTGAACGCAGTGAACCAAAAGCCAAGAGTCTATCGTCAGGGACAGAAAGGTCTCACACGGTGAATAACAGGCCTAATGCAAAGCTCGCTGAGGATTAGGGGGGTCAGTGGCCCAGGCTCTATTCAGTTTCGAGCAAAACCTAAACGAAACAAAAATTTTGTTCTTGATTCGGTCCCTCCAGTACCAAGTGTGAGGAGGAAACGTAGTTAAGGAGGTGGCAAGGTGGGGAATCGGAGGCACCAAAGGGCACTAATTCTCAGGGATGATGGACGTGACGTTCATTCAGAAAAAAACCGTCTGCAACTCAGCATTCAAACTCAACTAGCTCTAACCTTCCCATCACTCCTCAACTTCTATTTGACTAATATAAACACAAGTAACACCACCGATTCTAATTAACCTAATTCTCTTCCTTTTTCTAAAATCTTCTCGCTTCTGCCCGGTTCTTATCTCTTCTGGCTCCGCTTATTATTATCTTCTCAGGGTATCAGAGCTTAACGCTCCACAGCCAAAAATTGACTCGATGGAATAAGTCTCCTCTCAAACGGTAGCAATTTTGATAAGTCTTCTGCTGCTGAAAGTTCATCGACATCAGTAAATCCTGCACAAGTTGCTTTACCAATCCTTCCCGTCAAATTTACGGAAAACAATCACTTAGCATGGAAAACTCAGCTTCTTCCCTTTCTCAAGATTCAAGATCTCATGTCTGTCATAGAGGAAGATCCCCCTTCAGGCATAGATCATAGTTGCCAATGTCATCAATCTTCTGAAGCCCCAATATCAAATTTGGGGGAAAAAAGATCAAAAGATACTCTCTTCTAACATTTCCTCCCTCACAGAAAATATTGCTGGACAGGAAACCGCAAGAGAAGCCTGGAAATGTCTAGCACGATTATATACCTCATGCACTTGATCCCGAATGCTAGGATTAGAAACTAAACTTCAGTCTACGTAAAGAGGCTCGAGTACCACTGCTGACTATGTGCTCGAGTACTATTGTTCTCATTCTCTTCCGAGGATTGGGTCAACAATACAACGCATTTACAACGAGCATCCAGACAAGGGCAGATGATCTTACCTTTGAAAATGTGCTAGCTCTGCTGCATTCCAATGAGGCAACCAATCAATTCAGTCAAGGGCATTCTGATTCCCTACTTGAACCAGCGGCCAATGCCGCATATACAAATGGTGTGGCAACCATAATAACAATATAGATGGCAAATCTGAGACCTCTGGTGGGCGAAATGGTGGCGGAAACTGCAAAAATGGTCATGGATGAGGACGTCAACTTTACCCCAATGCTAACTGTGTTTTCAATTTGGCCAACATAGCAATTATTGTCCGGAACGCTTCAATCGCAACTTTGTCCACCGCCGTCATCTTCCCAACAGAACCAAGACAACCATCAACAATACATCCCTCCTATCAAATCATTCATGGGGAACTCTGCTCTTCAACTTCCACCTCACCTTGGTGCCATTCTGTCCATGCCGTGATATCCCGGTAGCGGGGCCACTCATCATGTCACGCCCAATGCCAATGCCCTCATTCTTCCCACCGTCTATGAAGGACCGGATCGCCGCTATATAGGTAATAGCACAGGTTTGTGATGAGCCCGGATCTAGTGACCACCACAATTGAACAAAAACAAATGCCAGACTAACAATCATGTCCACAAAAGGGAGAGATGGTACTCCGTCCAACCCCAAATGTGAGAGAGAAAGCATGAAGAGAGAAATAAATGATGGTACCCAGGGGAGAAAGATAGCGACTTCACTCCGGTCGCTGAACCCTGCAGATGAATTTCCCGATCCCCTTTCTTCTGTGTTTCGTCCCTTCATTGGGGTACCCGACCCTTGTTTGTCGGTGGCCCTCCTTTCTGTTGGGCTTACATCTGCTCCCGGCCTGGTTCTCAGCCCATTCAGCACTCTTGGGGTCAAGTGCCTATTCCTCTTGCCCCGTTACTGGGAAGTCCGTAACACGTGCCCATCATTACACTCTCCCTCAGAAGCCACCTGGTCCTCCAGGTGGAAGTGTAGATAACGCCGGTGAACCTCCACTGGAAGACCTTGCCACTGAGCACCTCAATACCTGCTGCTGTCTGCGTCACAGCCAGAATCTATTCTGATTCCACCACGGCGCGCAGAATCCATTCTGCTCCGGCTTGATGGTTAGTGTTAAAATTTGAAGGTTCCCACTCACTCCTCTAGTATAGGAATAAATACTGCACATTACAAGCTTGGAGATCAGCTTTGAAAACACCTTGATGGATAAGCCGTTAGTAAATACATCTGCACACTGATCCACCATGTTGAAATGAATTGTTCTCAAAATCTTCTCCTCAAATTTCTCTTTAAAGTAAAACTAATCAATATTTACATGTTTAATTCACAAGATCATGGGCTATGTTGATGGCATATTTGTTGTTAGAAAGCACTTTGATTGGTTCTTCATATAGAATGTTTAGCTCCTCAAAAAATTCTCTGATCCACAACACTTCATCTATGCCACCCAAAAGTGTTTTGAATTTTGCCTCTATACTTGATTTAGACTCTACAATCTGTTTCTTGCTCCCCCAAGTGAATAAGTTGTCTCCCAACATTTTACAACATCCAACAGTGGATCTGTGGTCAATCAAAGACCCAATATTTTCCAAATCAATATAGAGTATCAAATCTAGTTTACTTGTCTTCTTGAAGGTAAGGTGAAGTCCGGTAGTTACTTGAAGGTACCTAAGTACCTCGAGAGTAGTGTGGGAGTGAGATCTTCAAGGACTATGCATAAACTGGCTTAATACATTTATTGAGTAAGAAATATCACGACAAGTATGAAATAGATATAATAGTTTTTCAATTAGCTTTTTATATGAGCTTATTTCTATTTTAGGATCATCTTCTTTGTGTTAGCTTGTGATTAACTTCAATAGGCGTATTTTTGGTATGGCTCTGTAGGTGTATAGTTTCATTTAGAAGATCTAATGTGTATTTCTGTCGTGTCATAGGCAGTCCTATATTTGACTAGGCAATTTCAATTCCTACTAAATGCTTTAATGGTCTTAATTTCTTAACTTACAAGTGTGGATTTAAGTGACTTTCTAGTTTTATGGCTTCCTTATCATCATTTCCTATTATGATGGTATCATCTAGATACACAAAGGGGTTGTGACTACCCTTGAAAGAAAGCGATGAAAAACAAGGGTATGACCACCATTACTCTATTTTTATCCTAGATTTCTCATGGTTTGGGTAAATGATGGAGAATTATTTCAAAACATGAACACAAGGGTTCTAAGTGAACCTATCCTCCTCCTCCTCCTTATCCACCAACTTGATAAATTATCCATTCATTAAATGGATGAATAAGACCTCTCTAAATAATTAAAAGAGAGTGTAGATCTTAAGGGAAATATCTTCCCTCCTCTTCCTATTTTATACTGATCCAAAGATTGACTTGGTCAAAAGAAATTAGCCTTATCCTTAGATAATTAGAATCCCTTGAATGGACCAAGTCAACCACCATCTTACCTTGAAATAGGGTCCTTAATTTCCAAACCTTATCCACCATATCATAGGTACCTTATATCATTTTAAATAATGATCTCAATAGAAAAATCAGTAGAAACACCCTTGTGATATATTCCTCTTTTCATTGAAAACCACCTTAGTTAGAATTTTAAGCGAGATCTCTATTTTATTACTGTTAGAGGAATCTAACTTCAAGAGCAGCTCAAGTCAAAGCCCATGACGACAGTTATGATCTCTATCAAAGAAGAAGTCAACATGAAGACAATCACAAGGATCACATTCCTAGCTACCTAAGACCTCCAAGACCATCCAAAGGTCAACGGGTTACACACCTTGACCTCAGACATCAGGAGAATAGTGGAGGCATATGAAGCCAAGTTATGAAGAACCTAAGAGAAGCTCAATCCACGAGGACTACCTCCCTTCACACGAAGACCTCCCGGGATAAGATAAGGAAAAGTTCAGTCTCATATTCCCGAGCGGATAATCCCGTCATTATCAAAACCTTCACGATGGTATGTTAGTGGATTCCACGAGAAGATGCTTTAATTAACCGAGCAACCGCCACGAGGCTTCACGGAATCAAGGAAGAATTTGCATATTCATGAATTCTTTCCCAGGTATCTCCATTACATGAAGATTTGAAGGACAGGAAGTAGCCCGACGGCCGCCTCGACCTCCTCATCTCATACCCAGAAGAAAAGGACGACAACCGAATGACTTTTAAAAAGGCACGTAGCCTGGTCAACCAACACCTACTATCCTTACGCATCAGCGTTGATTCCCTCCTTCAGCTACCGTCAGCTGGATTCCCACCCGATAAGAGGACGACGGAACACCTCTGACCTCTCAAAGTCCACGTTTGCTCCATACGACGCCGTCACCGATCATTTCCGACTTCTCCTTAAGTTGCCGCGGAGGATCACGAGAAGACAATAGGATAAAAGATCTCCACGCCATCTGTTGATCACGCCAAAGACTTCAAGATATGACGTCCAGTCAACACGTCAACCATTAACTTGTGAAACGTCCTTTCTATATATCTTACGGCTAAAATAATGGAGCGTGCCAATAATTGGGGAACTCCGGAGAACCTCTGACCGATCTGATGCCACCAACTGCCGCGATGACAATTCCACAATCGACGATCTAATCACCGACCGAAAAAATCCATCCTTCAATCAACGGTCATTACAGAATCTACGTTAAAGCACAGACATTTCAGAGAATATTATAACTTTCATACGCAGAATTTAAAACGACGCGTCCTCCCGATCTCACTCCTCATCTCTGAAATCTATAAAAGGAGATTTGTAAGAGAAGAAAAGTAATTTTTTTGAATGAAAAGTTTGGTTACCTTGGTTCGTTTTCCCTGTGTTTGTGTTCCCCCATATCTCCATCATTCCTCTCCCGCAACCTCTACATCTCCGCGTTCTATCTCCCTTCCTTTCCTCCCCCCCCATTCTGTCACATTTCATCCACTTCACGTTTGAAGCCTATCGAGGATATTCTGGGTCATTTGGTGGTTTCAGAAGCATCGTCTTCATCGTCGCCAGTCAGGTATCATCATCAATTGTTGACCGTGAAAATAGTTCGCATCCGAATATCCTAAGTCCAACAGCGCCCTCTCCTTTTTCATCTATCTCCTATCTATTTCATCACTCTTCTATTCTCTTTCTTATCCTATCTGTCCACTCACTGATTATTATATATATTAAACTTTCAAAGCATTACACATCTGCAACCGACTTCTTCACCTACTCTGTATTCTATTCTTTCCTGTCACTCTACCTGTTTTCGTAACTCATTTACTCTCTCTCCATTCTCTATATTATAATATATATTATAATTTCATCACTGTTCTTCCCTTCTAAATATTCTCCCTTCCGGAATTATTAATTCTCTTCTCTTATTATTCATCTTATCATCCCTACAAAATCATTATATATCTTTATATTCCTGAATTATATCACACTATACTCTCACTGATTTCCTAATATCTTTTCATAGTGATATCAATTCATAGGTCCTTCTCTTATATGTAGGATTATTTCTTAAGTATTATCAGTAGATATCCATCCATAAATCTTTCATTCTCCATCATACCTTCATAAGCATCTCATCATCCTCAAACATATTAACATTCTGAAATGTCCTACATCAATAACTTTCAAAAACCATGCTCGAGGGGATTGCTTTAACCCATACAGGGCCTTCTTTAATTTGCATACTTTATTAATACTACTAAGATTCTCATATTCTAGTGAAATTTTCATGTTGATTTCTTCTTCTAATCTCCATGCGAGAAGGCATCTTAATATCAACTAGTGTAAATTCCAATCTAGGTTGACTAGTAGTGAAATTAGTATTCTAATGATATTCATTTTTTCCCTAAGAACAAAGGTTTCTTGTAATCTATTCCATAGTTTTATGTACCCTTTCATGACCAATCTAGCTTATCTTTCTGAACTTCCATCAAATTTTTATTTAACTTTAAATACCCATCCACATCCTACTTTGTTTCTACCTTTTTTTATTCAACTACATCCTATGTTTGGTTCTTAATCAAGGCTTGCATCTCCTCATCTATTGTCTTTTGCCAATGGAATACTTAAGTCTATCCTCTATTGTGTTCCGAGTGGCTATCTGATTGAGAAAAGTAAAGAAACTTCGATAGTTAGGAGAAACCTTCTCATAATTGAAGAGGTTTGCAATGGCATGTGGTAGAGGTTTTACAAAAGTGTCACTACTCTTACTTAAGATGATAGGCATGTCATCATCTCTTTGTCGCTTAGTTGTGACATTGTCCCTTAGTTCTTCAAATAAGTCTATTCCCACATCCATGGATTGAGGGTGAAAGTTTTTCACTATTTTTTTCTATCCTTTTGACATAATACTTAGAAAATTTAATGATGGTTGTAGGTTGAGGGTCATTTTGATTCAATTCAAATTCCTTCTTCTGATTCTCTAGATCACAAGGTATCTCCTATTGCCTAATTATCTTAAATTGTGGCAAGGGAGTTGGAATTGCTCTTCTTGTTTCCTCACTTACTTGTCATAGCGCACTATTAGAGTGATGAAAAAATTTTCATCAAAGGTTACTGTGAGTGTATATGGCGTAGAATGGCCCTTTTGTAATTCTAGATTTGCTACTTTCTCTCCTCTCCCCTATATATATCTCTTCTCCTCGCTTCTTTTCCTTAATCAATATCATTATCTCTTTCAAGTTTCCTCATGGTATCAGAGCCCTAACTTGGGGTTCCTCGTGGCGGCGCTAGATCTTCTTGTCATCGCTCACACATTGACTCTCCATTGCTCGTGGTAGATCTCTTCGTGCAGTTTGCTTAAATGGATCATATCTTTCTCATTTGAAGTCAGATCAACCTGAAATCTATTGCATTAGATTCAGAAGCATTGAAAACAAATATTTTGAGCCAAAGAACATACAAATGGTGGCCTAATATCTTCAATCTTGCCTTTTTCTTGGAAAACCATTAGTCTTTCGAGCATCATCTTCAAAAGGTAATACCCTCTTTTTATTTGCTCAAAAATATTTGTATTAAGTATCATTGGAAGAGGTTGTTTATTATCTACAATTTTTTTTAAAAGCCATCTGGATTTGGAGATGTTTTGATGACCTAAATCTAATATTTTTGGATAGATCACGTTCTATCTGCAAAAATTTACGTGGAATCTTCATTCGAACATATCTGTCTCTATACTTAATGAAATATATCAATTTTATATATCACTACATACAAAATTTTAAGATCTACCAATTTTATTGTACAATAGTTTTTTATCTAAGGACTGTACAAGGAAGAAACAAATGATTTATCTACCTGACTTTTAGGGCACATCACAATACACGATTATTGATTTCTTAGATGATCCCTAGCTTATTGATTTGGGAAACACCACCTTAAGATTATGGTGAATGAGTACTCTCCATTGAAATCTTTGCCCATTCCTCTCTCTCTTGCTATCATGCCGTCCCTAGAAAACCAATTGGCCCCTACTTCTACTCCAATTATTCAACCAACACTGCCCCCTACTTCGGTGTTACTGCTGATCTTTACTCCTAGCCAAGCATTGTAACCGATCGTTACTTCCTCATCTTCTTCGACGAATACATTCGTCGACCATCTTTAGAGTCCTTGTAATATCTTGGACATGACAAACTATGTTACTTGGTCTGCTGGCTTCTGAAGTTTTCTACAGATTCATGGTTGTCTCTCTTTTCTCATAGACGACCCTTCCCCATTTGGGGATCTTAGTCATACCATGTGGTTCATCGAGGATCAAGCAGTCATGACATGGCTGCTCAAGCTAGTGATTCCTTTGATTCGTGAGCCTATGAAACTCATTACGACAACCAAAGCTATTTGGGATGAATGGACTGCCATGTATGGCTATGAGTCTAATATCTCTTGAATCGTTGAGGTATATGAGCAGTTTTTCAAGGCGAAGCAGACAAGGTGTTGCCTTCAAGACTATTATGTCAGCATTTGTGGACTTCTCACTCAGTTGGAGTAAACGATTGATCCTAAAACTCAACGTCATTATCAAAGGAGCTTGTTATTGCTATCTTTCTTGGAGGCCTTAAAACCTCTATCTCCTCTCATATCCAAGGATCCATATTGAGCGAGTCTCGCCTTCCGACTCTTACCACGACCTTCTCTTCTACTCTCCCAGTGTCAATTGGGACTCCTCTTTTACCATCACCTACACCTCCCCCCTATTGCATTATATGGCTCTACGACATTACTATCATCCAATTCCAATGGAAAGGGCTGCCACACAGATGGTAGTCGAGGGTGTGGTCGAGGGCATGACGGCCAGTCATTCCCTTCATGTGAGCATTGATGACAAACTAATCATCGTTCTAATTGTTGTTGGCAGAAGTTTGGCAAACTTGATTGGGTTTCCAATTCTGCCTCTACTGATGCTTCTTCCTCTTCATCCTCGGGTATGATGACTATATCTCGGGAGGACTATATCTGGGTTGCCTTACTTGCCTCTTCATCCAACTCTTGGATCATTGACTGGGGGGCATCTGCCCATATGTGAGGTACACAATCCCCTTATTCGCTTATACAAATTATCACAACCTTCTTCTAATTCAATTTCAGATGGTCATTGACAAAGCGTTTTATGCGGTCGTTAAAACACACAAACGTCGGTCAAGAAAAATTTATAATTCCGAACTCACAATGACAAAGATATAAAATCAAGTAAAGTGTAAGTATCGGGTCGATCCACCGAGAACACGGTTAACTTTTATTGCAGAGTTGACTTGGTCAAACTTAGGTTTAACTAGGGTTTTAAAGAATTGGAAATGATATTTTATGAATAGAAATGATATAAATATACTAAATAGGGTATTTTTAAGATTTTTGGCCTCCATTTGACAGAGAAATGTCAAAAGTAAAGGTCAAAGTGTTGACTTTGACCAACAATTGACTTTCTATAAAAATAGAGAATCAAAAGGGTCAGAAGATTACAAAAATTATTTATTCAGAAACTAGAGAGAAAATGAAATTTATTGATACAAAATTCGTGATTTTTTGATAAGAATTGGATTTAATATGAATTATTGAAAATCAAAAATCAGAAAAATCCTGAAATGAATACTTTGGTGTAAATCTTCAAATTGACTAACCAAATGATATCTAAATCTTGCAATTAATATATTGATAACATGCAAAATAGAGCAAAAAAATATGCTCATCATTGTGATAAAATAGTTAAAAATTCAATATCATTCATGATTATTGCATGTTATCATATGATTTTGCCAAATTAAATTTTCTTGAGATAAATGATGAAAAAATTTATTTTTCACAATCATTAAGAAAGTTTTGTACATGTGCGGAATTCTCTGTTTTTCTCCTTAAATGCTAAAATGAATTCCTTACAATTTTTGGAATTTTTGTTCATTAAGGAAGCTTTTTAAAAAACTAAAGCCCTTAATGGGCTCGTCCGATTTGATAGCCTCTTAGTATATGTGCAGGATTTGTATGCAGACGGCTTCAACCAATGGTGAGTGGAAGCACGGCGTTGCATATAATGCAACACGTACAGAGGGATACAGCACGTGTACATGGCGCTTTTCATGAAAGTACAACACAACCAATGGATCTATATGACGACATCTTCAACCAATGGCGAGTGGAAGCACGGCGTTGCGTATATTGCAACCCATACAGAGGGGTAAAGTGCATATACCTGGCGCTTTACACGGAAGCGTGTCACCACCAATGATGATCAGAAATTACCTGCAAGACAAGATTGGAGCACAGTGAGAGTGCAGAGCAACAAGCATTACGAACCTAACTAACCCGCATTACCTCGAAGCATGGGTCAGTTAGGTTAAAAAGGAGGGAAGCAGAAGAGGAAGTCTCGTTCTTGCTTTCTCGCCCGACGACGATCGGCCAGGTGGACACAGCGAGAGGAAGAGCCAGAAATCGGTTCGAGAAGCTTTCGAAGTGAGGATCAAACTCAATCCAAGTGGTTAGGCATTACTTCGATGCTTCAAACCTAGTTGAAGTTTTTTTTTTCTTGTTTTTCTTCTTACGAGTTTCCTCAGTTGAATCAATTAGTTGTTCTAGTGATTTAGAGGTTAGAAGTCTTTTACAAATCTGATTCCAGTAATCCTATTTTAGGAAACATGAACCGAGGTGATTGATAAATTTTAGTCTCAGTTAAAAGCATTTCTCTCATCATATTTCCTTTTCAGTAGTAAGATAGGAAGTTATTTTAGACTAGAGGTGACCGATTAAAGAAGATTGATGTTTGTTTCATGACCTGTTCTTTTCTTTAATTCTGTCGCAGTGGATATAGGTTAAAGATTTTCATTAGTGTGGCAGTTGATAAAAAAATAGTTGGACGTGAATTGTTTTTTTTTGCATTAGATCTTTCTGTTTAGATGAGAAAGTGACCGAAATAGAAATCTATAGAGTGAGTAGTTGATAAAATTAGATTTGTCAGAGGATTATGTAGAAGAGTATTTTCAATATTGAATGATTTGGAGCTAAGTCTTGAAACGAAACACTCTCATCTGATTCAATGACTTTAGAAAATGTCTAAAGGCTGATAAGTCAATATATTAGACTCATATTAGGTTGAATAACTCTTTTGTATGGAGTTTACCTGTCATAGATAAATAAATCAAGAAAATATAAACATTGACGTTTCTGTGAGAAAGGAAGTGATAGAAATATAAAAAACAAAGTGAGTGGAGATAATTTAAGATATCCGATTAAGATTCATACTCGTACATAGGACAGAAAGAGGGAAATAAACTTAAATAAAGTTTCAATTGTTCAAATCTTCAGTAGATGTTTTTAAGGGATCAAGTGATAAATGAAAATGACAGTGAAAGATATGTGATGGTGAAAGTGTGAGGAGAAGATTGAGTATAAGCAGAGAAAGATTAGAATTGACCTCTCTAGGGTTCGACCCCTCTTTGATCTATACTTTTGGAGAATAGGAATTAAGGGAAAAAGAAATATATTAGAAGATAATATAGTTGCATAAGTCGGATTAATCCATAACAATGATAAAGGATTTACATCCTGATTCGGACTTATCATATATCAATACAAATCTAATAACCAGAGGATTCTAAAAGACCAAAATTTTCAAATTCCATTTTGTATTTGAGGAGTAATTGATCCCGTAAGTCAACACCCAAATTTGGATTGAAAATGAACAGTGGTCAGTCAAACGTTAAATTGAGGGGTCAAATAATCATGGAATTTTACGAATTTGCTATCCACAGAAGTCTGAGGAAACAAGGAATCCAAGGAAATCAGAATCAAGTGATTCGGACTTAAGATCAGAGAGATATCCTTATTTCATAATCAACAAAAATTTGAACCAAATTTGGGGGAAAATGAAGAACAAATCGACTTTAAACGCAAAATTAACTATCTTAATCTAATATAAACACAAATTATCGTCAGATGAATGATCGATTCTCACTGCTAACCCGATTGCCATAAATATTTGGCTTCAATTCACGCAGATTGAAGAGTATCGGCTTGATTTCTTCCTCGGCGGACGTTTGGCGTTCAAGGGGAAAATTCGATCGAATCCGACGATTAATCACGACGAATCCTGCCTCAATCGGATCACGATCGAGTCTAAACGCACGGGAATCAAGATGAACTCAAGATCTTCCTTCAAAATTGCTTAATTGCTTCACGATTCGATCAAAAGTTAAGAAAAGAAGAGAGTACAACGATATTTATAAGAAAATTCCCTGCGAAAAGTGCCAACCGTTCGATCTAATGACGGTCGGTTGGACGACCATGATCGTGCGTGTAGGATAGGCCACGATCCCACGATGCGGGCCCACCTTCTCCGGCTTTTTTGCCCATCCGATTGTGATCGGACCGTTCTGATGCATCCACGCGTCGCCCACGATCGCTGAAATCGCGATAGCATCTCGAGCGTCCAATTTTCACTTAATGCGATCGACGGTCTAAATTTTCGCACGTGTGTTTGATGCTGATCGGGTGGACTCCGAGTCCATTGTATCAATGCGCGTTATTTGATGTGCGTGTATCCAATGCCCGCGACGCTGCCACGTGTCCTACAAAGATGAATTTCCACGGGAACATAGTCCCACACGGAGAAAAAGAGAGGAAAAGGTAAGTTTAAAAGGTAGAGGGGCGGAACGCATTTGCGTTACCATCCCAATAATCTCACCAGGGTCCACTGATAACATGCAATCTTAACATGATAAAACATAATTATTCATGCAATTTAAGGCATAAAACATTACATTTATGTGCATGTTATCATACTTTGAGTGCATTTTTATCATTTCATGCAAATTTATGTTATAATCTCAAAATACACTAAATTAGGGTTAATTATGATAAATTAAGGATAAATGATTTTATAACCTATCTTTACTTGAGATTATAAGTGATTTTTAAAGTTAAATAATAAGAGAAATTATTTTTATAAACATTCATTTAAATTTCTAAACTTAAAATCTTAAGGAAATGAGTGTATTTTTGAAATATAAATTAAAACTCTTGTTATTTAAATATTTTGAATATTTAGAATGATAGATAATTAAATTTCACATAAAATGAAAGAAATTTGGATTAATTTGGAGTTGTATTTTAAAAGATATGATTTTTACAATTTTTTAGGGATTTTTCCTGATTTTTATTATTTTAATTTTGATTTAAATAGATTAAAATAAATTAAAAAAAGGCAAAAAGTGCGCGGGTCCCACGCGGGTGCAACGTGGCACGCAAGGCCACATGGCAGAGCCACACGGACCCGCGCAGCGCCTACGTGGTGCGATATACTTATATCTATTATTTATTATATATAATAAGGTTCTTCAGCCTTCCCTATATGGGAAGGGTCATAACCTTATAGATCGTCGGGTTTTATTAACCCAACGATCTCTTATTTTTTTTTCCAGTGTGGGACTAATCCACACACTCTACTTACCATGCAGGTGACGTGGACGCGCGCTGAACGTCGGATCGAAGGCACGATCAATCGACGAGCGTCGATCGCGTGGAGCGCGGACACCGGATCAACATCAGACGCACGGATGAAGGATCAAACACGTGCCTATTTTGAAGCGTTATAACGGTCCAGATTAAATCTCGCGGGAGACATCCGGACTGTCGGATCAAGAATGAAGGGGCACAATCGAAGCGTTTCTTATAAAGCGTTTCATCGGATTAAATCGTGGCCGTCCATCACGATCCGACGGCCACGACTTAATCAAAACGGTCCACGATGGACCGTTTCATCGTAACCGTCGATCAAAACGATCGGACGGTTACGCCCAAATTTCGTTTAAATAGAGATGTTCTTCGTCATTCTATGTATTCGAGTTGGATTTCAATCAAATTGACTTGTATAGACACCGATCCTCTCGTTTCTCTCGAGTTCTTCCTCCTCCTCTTTCAATTCCGCATCCACGGAGGGGTAGAAGTCGAGATTTGGTGGAAAATTGAGGGAGAAATCGACGCTTGAAGCTCGGCGTGACAATCTTGGGGTTCTTCGCGATTAATCGGTTTAATCACGACATTTCGATCCCTAAATGGGTTTAGTGGAAGCAGTTTTTCCTAGATTATCTTCCTATTATCTTTAATTTTCGTTTAGATTAGGATTTAGAGTTTAATTTCATCAATTTTTAGCTTAAATCACGATTTTTAACGTCCGAAATTTTCTCTCCACTTCAAATTTCGATTTCTCAGCGAAATCAAATCCAAATTCGATGATTCTTGATTCCGTGGATTCGTTTTGAAGTTATCTTTCTAAAAACACCATTTTCTCTAATTTCTCACCTCAATTCATCATCCAATTTGACAAAATTCCAAAAGATATCTCGAAAATACCTAAATTCCCTGTGGATTCGACCCGTATTTACCATTATACCCTTCAATTCTCTCTTAATTCCCCAAATTGGTAAATTAGGCTTTAGTTTTGACACGAGACCGTGTGAAATCGATGAATTTGCAGTCTCGTCTCGTCATCCACTAACCCATGGGTCCTTCACATAACAGCTCCCTACTCGCCACGTGGCTCCCCCCTGGGCGTCTGCGTGGATCTACGTGGCCTTGCCACGCGTTCGCACCACCTAGGCGCCACCTGAGCACCGCGTGGGCTCGCACGGTTCTACCACGTGGCCTTGCATGCCATGTCGCATTCGCGCGGCTCCCACGTGCCATGTCAACTCCACGCGCCACGTCAGCGGGTTCTGTGGAAAATAAAACCCCCTTTTTGCGATTTTAATTAAGAAAATTAATAAAAAATCAATAAAAATCAAATTAAAATTGGAAAAAGTCTAAAAACTGCAAAAATCAATAACTTTGAAAATATAACTCCTTTTAAACTCAAATTCCTTTTAATCATCTACAAAAAGTCAAAATAAGGTAATTAATTTCTATTTATTTAACCTTGTAAAAGATTAAACATTCATAAAGCACATAATTAACCCTAAATAATGCATAAACATGGACTTAGTAGAAGGGCATACCAATGGAGAAAATTCATAAAAACTATGATAACATGCATCATAATCACATAAAATAAGCATGAATATGAGTTAAATAAGATAAGGATTTAAGTTATAAATGCATGTTATCAGTCGTGAATGTCTTTTTGTGGGACATGGCGTGCCTAATTTGACCTCCTCACTCCAGTTATCTCACGTCCTTTATGTTCCCAATTTCCTTGTCAACCTCTTATCTATTAGCACCATCACCAAAGCATTATTTTGCCCGGTCTCATTCTTTCCTTACCATTGCACCTTTCAAGATTTGTGGATGGGGAAGAGGATTGGTTTGGGGCATAAGACTTGACGTGGACTTTATGAGCTTGTCCACTATCATCTTTTAGTTGGGCTCTCTTGTCTCCTTTCCTCGACCGATTTTGCACTCTAGTGGCATCGACAACTTGGTCATCCCGGTATCCCCAAACTCCGCCAAGCTCTCCCATGAATTTATATTTCCGCTTTTGAGTATAAGTCATGTCAACTAGACAAACATTTTTGGGCCTCCTACCCCCGCCTTGACTATATTCCAAGTAAATCTCTTTTTGATCTTGTTCATTGTGATGTGTGGGGATCTTCTCGAGTGTTATCTATATAGCTTTTGTAGATGATTTCTCTCGTGCCTCTTGGGTTTAGCTTCTTAAAAACCGCACATATGTTTTGCCCTCTATTCATCAGTTTCTTCAATAGATCTCCACTCAATATTCTAAAACCCCCAAAATTCTCTGCACCGATAATGCTCTTGAATTTATTCAGACTACTCTGCAGAAGTTATGGATCTCCCGTGAAATCCTCCACCAAACCATGTGTCCTCACACATCTTAGTAGAATGGTGTTGCCGAGCGTGAATGATAAAAGCATAAAAAGTATTTATAAATACCTAGGAATTGCTTTTATTTAACTCTATTAACTCTTGAACATATTATCACATCCACTGTTCCATAAGTTAATAATTTTATAATATAAGTACATCAAAAAGAAGTTTTCTACATAATTTCATTCGTCTCCTTTATTTCAGGAACCTACAAGCAAGAGAAGGGAAGCAAGATCATCTAAAATAGGTGTTTAGAAGACTAATGGGATGTTCAAGGCAATTCTATTAGTGCCCAGTCAAAGAAGAACCCTCATATCTCTCCTCGCATGGGTTTAAAAAGAAAAGTATAGAGAAAAGGGGGGCTTCTTCCCCCCCCGTCTTCTTCCTCCCTTTTTGTCGGCTGATCTCTCTCTCTCCTAGGTTTAGAATCTCTCCAGTTGTAACTCCCATTGGAATGGAAGAGAAGGATCAAGGATGTTAATGTCATTTCATTTTGAATTTTGTCTATCACTCTTTCTCATTATTTCTATTGCGATCTCTGTCCATCTCCCAAATTTCTTCTCTTCCTCTCCTCTCTAGCTTCACGGTAAGTCTCTTCAGCTTCATTGGATTTCCCTCTCGCACTCGCTTTCTTCTGCATTCTTTCAGAATTTATTCTTTCCCGATCTTTGTCTTTCTTCCCCTCTTCACTCCGTCTTTCTATTCATCTTGTCCTCTCTCTTAATCCAACGCTCTCTCTCTTTCATTTTCTCCCCCTCAATCTCGTATAATCGCTTGCCTACTCTCTATATCCATCTATTCTCCCTTGCTTTCGTACTCTTTCTTCTTTGGCCTGAATTTATAGTTTTACTCTTCCTTGTCTCTCCCTCCTCGTCCACATGTCTGCTCCACTCGCACTCCCATCTCTTCTAATCTCATTTTGGTGATCTCTTTCTCTATCCCTCTCTCCCTCAAGTCTTTTTTTAATTCTTTTCCATATCTCTCCATCTATCTTTCTTTTCTAGCCGTGTCTTCTAGTGATGCAAACCTCTCTCTCTCTCGATCTCCCTGTTTCCTCGATTCTCTTCCGTAGTCGATTTCCATTCTTTGATCAATAACTCCAAGTTGTGTCGCCCCCTCTAGTTTTTAGTTTTTCTCCTCTCCTCTCCTACTCTCCCAAAATTTCTCTCTGTGTGTTATCTTTATGTCTCATGTTGAGCCCTCGCCCCATCGCGCTCATCTTGTACTATTCGCTCCCTCACTCCTTCCCGTTCTCCCTTCTCCTATCCTTCTTGCTTTGCCTCTCCCTCACCCATTCTCTTGCGTTCTCTCTCTGCGAACATCCTCTCTCCTCCACGTCAGGTTCCCTTCTTTATTTGTCTTTCTCTTCGCACTAACCCAGCTCTCGACTTTTCTCTTCTCTCCGTGTGGTTCCAATCTCCCTCTCTTACCCTTTCTTTCGTCGCTCCCTTATGCTTTGCTCACCTTCACCTCTTGATCTCTCTCCTTCTCTCCTGTTACGGTTGCGATTTCTCCCTTCTTCCATATTCTCTCTCTCTCTCTCTCCATTCTTTCTCCTTACAACCGCTAAAAATCTCTTCAACTCTCTTCCCTCTTCCGCCTCTTCCGACTCTTCTCCTACTCTCTTATCGCTCCCTCACAAATTGCGTTCGCGCATTCTCTTTCTCTCTCTCAACTTCACTCGCTGCCTCTCTCTAAATTCCTCTCGCACATCGCTCTGACTCTCTCTCTTCCAAACTCTCCCACTTTTTCTCTTGTTTTGCTTTCCTGTTCAATTTCTCTTGCTTGTTCTTCCCCTTCCCCCTTCTCGTGCTACATATCTCTCTCTAAACCTCTCTATCTATTTTCTCTCACTATATCTCCATCTCTCGCATCCCCTCTCTCTTGCTGACTCTTGCTTTCCCTCTCTCTCTTCAACTATCACTTTTCCTCTCTCTCCCCGACTCTCAATTTTCTTTCTCTCTCTTGCTCTCTTTGACCCTCTCTCTCCCTGACTGTTGCATTCTCTCTCTATATTTGACTATCTCTCTCTCTCTCTCCCAAAAATTGCTTTCGATGGAGAAATTATTTTGAGACATGAACACAAGGGTTCTAAGTGAACCTATCTTCCTCCTCCTCCTCCTCCTCCTTATCATCCAATTTGAAAAATTATCCATTCATTAAATGGATGAAGAAGACCTCTCTAAATAATTGAAAGAGAGTGTAGATCTTAAGGGAATTACCTTCCCTCCTTCCTATTATACACTGATCTAAAGATTGACTTGGTCAAAAGAAAGTAAACACTTATCGTTAGAAACCTAGAATTCCTTGAGTGGACCAAGTCAACCACCTTCTACCTTGATGTAGGTTCCTAATTGTCCAAACCATATCCTTTATATCATAGGTACCTTATATCATTTTAAATAATGATCTCAAAAGAAAATTCAGTAGGAACACCATTGTGATATATTCCTCTTTTCTTTGAAACCACCTATAGTTAGAATTTATAAGAGATCTATATAATTTTACTCATGGAAGATTTATCTTCAAATTCCACCTCAAGACAAACCTTTACCCGAGCAAACCATGCACTTATGTTATGGTAGATAGCTTGAAGCCTCTGCTATCAAAGAGAACAGTCAAGATTAAACATCGAAGAAACCTCTTAATTGAAGAATTTCAAGATCAAGAGAATTTCAAAAGCCTACGACTCAACACATATTATCCTTCAGCCATTGTTTCAGCAAAGAGAATTACCTCCCATCTCAGACATCAGCTATCGAGAAACCAATGAAGACAATTCGTCAGGAGAGAAGACTCATAAATGACCATATCAAAGCTCACAATCTCCTCAAAGTAAGTAAAGACTTAAAATGAGGTATGAAGAGATGAAGGATAATCTAGTTGAAGGGAATATAAGATCGCCGCAAAGTCCATATTCCCTCTGGTCACTTGGAGGACCATCATCCACGCAACAGTCTCCTGACAGTTCTCACTGAGGATTACCCTTCGGTTCAAGTCTTAATGATCAAACGTACGTCATCTTCACAAATTACACTGCTGCCAAGTCACCCAGTGACCTCGACGACCTCTCACTGTCTGCCTTACCTTATCTGCCCGCGGAGAAGATCGAAGACTAATCCTGAAAAGACAACCGCAAGGTGATCCACGAAAAGAATAGCGGTCGTGCCAACGTCTTCCGGTTCCTCTCCACCAAGACGGAGATATCCATCTTCGCTAGAACATCGCAACGGCAGAGCCTGCTTCCCTCCAAAATGAAGGACGATCCACGAAGACTCTCCGGTCGTCCCCGACCAGCGATGAATCTCCAATCTCCTGCAACCCATCTTCACGCCCACTTTCCCCATCTTCCTATCTCAATCGAAGCATTTCCACCCCTCCGGATTGCGGCATCAATAGCTACCGAAGAATTGCAGCATCAAAAGAAGAAAACTTCTCTTCAAAGGTTTCTACATAACTGACCTCACGTGACAACCCGCGAGGGAGAACCACAAATTCACTCACGGTATCGCGATTACTAACCAGCACGGGACGTCGGCGAGAACTCCCCAATTACCTACCCGATTAGCGTGGACTTCTAGCTTCTATCCTCGATCATTTTCACCTACAAGCCTTGCAAGAAATGAAAACGAGGAAGTGGCAGGCGATATTATATCAAGCAAGCGCGGAACTAACTTCTACCGAGAAAACATTTACGCACTGACTTTTCCACATCACCACAGTTATCCAACAACCCCGCCGACGACATACCATCGGACGAGGCAGACTCAGAAAGACTATTGTCTTCTCCTCAATTTCCCGAATGTACGCTAAAGAACGCAAGCTCGGTCAAACAGTCAACCGACACGGAACAAGTGATGCCAAGCGGCGTTTACCCGTAACTTCCCCGTTGATCCTATAAAACGGAAATTGTAAGAACAAAAGACAGATGATATTTTGATAAAATTAGTTCCTTTTGGTTACTATCTGGGTATTATTACCCTTCGTGTTCATCGTTTCTTCCCTGTGTCTCCACCATTCTCCCTTCCGCAAGCCTCTCTCCGATTCTATCTTCCTTTCTGTTCTCCCTCCTTTCTGTCGTCTTTCAACTCTCTCACGTCAAAGCATTTTGTGGATAATCCGGATCTTACGTGGAGTCCGACGGCGTTACTTTGCGTCCATTCCCAAGCAATCCTCCTCCACCCCGCTTCGTGATAGTAATTCAGATATACAATATCGTAAGTCCAACGAGACGCTGTCCATTTTCTCTCCTTCCACTCATTCTATCTCTACCATATTCGCCTCCTCGCCCTTTCTCTTACGTCCTAATTTCTTCCATTTCACTCTCATCTCTTCTCCTCTACTCTTACTCTCGTCATATCTTAATCTTGTCCGAAAATAGACTTCTTAAAATATCCTCACTCTCCTTCATATTTTCCATCGCCTTCACATCTTCAATTCAAATATCCGCTCTATCATTATTATCCTCTTCTTCTTATAACCATTATCCTACCCATTATAAATATACTCTCTATTCCATATTTCCTCTCTTCTTACTTATAATCTCTATTTTATATCTTCTGTCCTATATCTCTACTCATCACAGTCTCTGTTATCATCTCTATCATAATTCCATCATCATCTAAACTATTTAACATTATACCTACTCTTCTCCTCTTCATAACTATAGTCTTAGTCATTAATAATATATAAATATATATATATATATATTATCTTTTAATCTAAACTCTTCTCTTCATACTTCTGAATTATTCTTCAATATATTCTCACTGAATTATAAATTCATTTCATAGTGATATCACTTCATAGGTCCTCCCTAATTTGTAGGAATATTATCAATTTTAGAAATATCCTACATCACTTTCCTTCCCTCTCTTCTCCATCACTCTTTCCACTCACGCTCTTCCTTCTCTCTGTGATGCTCCTCCTTTCGAATTTTCCCTCTACTTTCCCTTTCCCTTTCCCTTTTTTTCTATAGTTATTACATTTCCAATTACGTCATCCTTCCTAAAATTTATCCTAGTTTTAATATCCCTTGATTTTTACATTCTCTAATTCCTCTTCCAATTGATATATTCAAGTAATCTAGGTCATTCTCCTCTCTTTCTACCTATATTGACATTCTTTCACCCTAAAGTCCTTGTGGATTGACCTAGCGAGCTATACATCTTAATTACCTCGGTTGCTTCAGTCCTCTAGCTTATAAATAGTAAATTTTTTGGGCTTAAACATGATAACACATAAATCTATGACCTTTAACTCTGAATTTTCATGAACATTTGGCTTAAAAAGAATATATTTATGTGTTATTATGATTAAATCGCTTAATTTTGCTTCATTATGCTTTTATGTTATTTCCTGGATTTTATGATATTAAAATATCTCTCTTTGATTATCATCTGACAAGGAAATGAAATTTGAAAGCAAAATATATCTTTTAGAATTTTAGAAGTGATTAAAATGAAGTTTAGGGCATCTTGAGGGCATATGCTTAATTAATCTAACCATTTCTTGCTTATTTATCAGCATCAGGGGCATTAAGGTAATTATGTGACATTTCTGGATAGATTTGTGAGTTATTCCTTTAGTTTTTCGGGATTTATACACAAATAATTCTCGTCGAGGGTTGAAATGCGATATTTAACTATCGCTGGGCATAGAGGCAATTATAAATCATTAAAAGGTAAAGTAGACAGAGCTCACCAGATCGCGACACGTGTCACGATCTGGGAGCTTCGATTTTCATTAACCTTTCTTTCCTTTTTATTATTATTTAAATATCCGTGCAGGTGACGTGGGCATCAGCCGTAATGGTTGACTTCAAGGAAGAACGAGAGAGCGACGTGGCGCTCTCTCATTCGCTCGTTTAGCCCTATGTTTTTTGTCGTTTTGTCGAATCGAAGCCTCATCGTTACGGAATTCGCTATTTTTTTTGTCGTTTCTTCTCGCGGTTTTGTCGTTTTCTCGTTTTTACTTAGGCATTTTGTCGTTTAGGAATCATCACGTTCATCGTTTATACTTCCTTCTCGTTGTCGTTTTCTTGCATCTGTTTTGTCATTTTCTTCTAGACGTTTTGTCATTTTGCGCCGTAAGAAAGGAAGAGAGCCACGCGGTGCTCTCTCATTTGCGCTTAAAAGAGAAACCTCAGGCGAAATTAATCGCCGCAGATTCCTCTGACAGCTCATATTAAAATAATGTTAAACTTCTTGCAGGTGAGGTGCGCCGTCGTTTGTTACCGCCAAGCGAGAATAAGAGAGCCACGTGGCGCTCTCTTATTTGCGCTAGATGAGGAATCTGTGGTGAAAGTGAATCGCCGCAGATTCCTTCATTTACCTTTTTTGTGATTTAGTTAAGAATTAATTACCTTTCAGGTGATGTGGCGGAAATCCAAGGGCCGGCGTGCTGATGACGTGGCGTGATCACGGACGTCCACTGACTTAGGGCTGCTGACGCAATAGATCACCGAATTAACGGTCAAAAATGATCAGGGAAGAAACGTTGATATCTTCTAATCCGACTGTCCGATTGGGCTGAAATTTTGACGACGTGCTCATCTCATCGTGCTCTTCCCATCTTTTTGGTTAAGATTTCCATCGGATTCCCGAAGTTCTTGAAAATCAATCCCAACCGTCAGATTGGGAGGAAGCCCTAACTCCTAAAAGTTCTCCTGCTCCACTCCGAATTCTCTTGTCTTTTGGCTCTCTCTTGACACCAGGTCACCAGAAGGAAAGGGGGAGAAGCTTAGGCCCAAGCTAGGCATCATCGGATGCTCGAGTTTGTTCTGGAGAAGGAGAACAAGAGGAGATCGTTGTCGTAGCGAATCAAGCACTACCCGGCCTAGAATTGTCACCAACACGGGGTTTGTGGGAAGATTCTGAGGAGGGATTCTCTTGTAAGCCTTTTCCATGGATAATGTAGGACCTTTTCTTCTAATTTAATCGTAGGTTGTTGCATTTGTTGCCACAAATCATTCCAAACCATCTCATTCATCTTTCTTCTCCCCTTCATCATTTTCTCACCTTCAATCAATCTCTACCCATCTAATTCTCATCTCTCTTCTACTCTAATTAGATACATAAACATAATCTAACCAATTACATCCATTTTCTCTACAAAATTCCTCTTCTAACTTCTTATATTCTCCACTATAGGAATTCATCCTCTCTTCTACTCTCGTCTGAACCCTCATTACCTAGATTCCCTGAGGATTGACCCTTGCTTACTACTGTCCTAAGTGAGGAATTATAAATGTATTGCATGAATTAGAACACACAACAACGATATAATCAAACCGAGTTTTAGTTCATCAAAACACACGGCGACTTTGGGCTCAACAGTAAACACCGTCACCTACTCAACATGACTCGCACTCTCTTGGTAGAAATGGGAGTCCCCCATTTTGTTATGCTCTTCTTACCTCTACTTACCTCTTGAACTACTTGCCTTCGTCACCACTTGGCGGTGAAGTACCCCTTCGTTGTCTCCACTCTGATCGTGACCTCTTTGCCTTGCCTCCTAGGGTGTTTGATTATGTGGTCTTAGTTCATGATCACACTCCTAATACATTCATGTTAGTGCCCCATTCTGTCAAGGGGGTGTTCATCAGCTACTCGCGCACCAAAAATGGCTATTGGGTCTATTTTTCATATCAGCGCAAGTATGTTGTCTCTGACATCAGTTATATGGTGGGTCTCCTTAGCAAGTTTCTGCATGCACCTCAAGATATCCATTAGCAAGCTGCTCTTCGTATTCTCACCTATCTCAAGCATGCTCTTTGATGTGGTCCTCTCTACCTACAACACAGTTATCTTTGCGAGGAGGCCTACTCTGACTCTATGATGTAGGATATTTCTAAAATTGATAATATTCCTACAAATTAGGGAGGACCTATGAATGATATCATAATGGGGAAATTAATCTATCTGATTGAGAAATTAATGTATGATAATTCCCAAGGTAGTAGGATAGTGAAAGGGAGAGAATGATGGATATTATTTAATGAGTAAGAATAATTATGAGAAGGATGGATGTGAGAAGAAACAAGGATGATTAAGAAATATATGAGAGAATATAGATATAGGGTATAGAAAAGAATTTATAAAATAGGGGTTGTAATAGATAATATAACAGTGAATATATGATACTTTCGGATAGTAATTTAAGGGAGAAAATAGATAGGACGTTATGACGGTGTGGAGAAGGTGGATTGTGAAACAGATATAAAGAAGAGTTAGATATAATATTATATATTTAATATAGAAGATGGAGGATAGCGACAATGACTGGAAATATTTTAAGAGGGATGATGATGAAATAGATCGACGGCTGATAAAATAGCGATTATGTAATCGTAATATAGGAGAAATATTGGAAGGACTTCTCGGTCACGATCACGCGTCGGAGAAATAGAACTCAGAAGAACATCGACGTGGACTTATGAAATGAGAGAGAACTATTTTCACTATTCAGACAAGGAGAGGATGAATACCTGGAGATGGACGGGAAGTGCGATCGTGAACTTCTTTAAAAGATCATGATTTCCTCGGTTTGCGTCACACTTGAACTGGAAGAAAGAGGACAGAAAGGGAGGGAGAAAAGAAAAGGGAGATAGAACTCGGGATGAGAGTTACAGGAGAGGCACGATAAACACACGAACATATCCATTTCAAAAGAAACAAGTTTTCATCATTAAACAACTGTCCTTTTCGTTGGTTACAATTGTCTCTTTATAGGGTAAGAGATCAGGGAAAGAGATGAAAAATCGTGAAGAGGCATGCCAAGAATAGACGTTACATTTCCGAGGCAGTTGCTGCGTCTTTTTGTGGGGAGTTCACGGCTCTTCATTTCCACGTCAGCAGTAGAGTACGGTGGAGAATAATTTGGATCTCCAGATAATGGTGACGTCGAGTTGCTGGATGCTGACCAAGCCGTGCAATTGGACTAAGCCTTCGTAACCCTCAGAAACTGTTGAGGCGTGTTTCACGTGGAAGGTAATCTTCTCTTGTACAAGTCTTCTTTATAGTCATTGGGACCGATTTTATAACTCTTCATTGTTCAGTTTCAGGTACATCCTATCGACGTCCCCGATAAGTTGGAAGCGGCTCCGTGTTTGAAGGTTGTCATTGTCGATTATTCAGCAGATTCGCCATCGTCATTGATGTCGTTTATCGTCAGTTCAAGGCGGTGAACGGATGGTACTTTTGTGGTGATCTCGGTAATGTTGTTTTTCTCAGATTCTTCCGAGGTGTCACTGTCAACGTCATGGCAAATGTTCTGTTAGTCAACGCCTCTTGGAGAGGTGGCCGATGGAAGTGCTTTCTGACGTCGCCTTCGGTTGTGGTCTTTCGGTCAGGGAAGAAATGATAATTATCTTCTTCACTTTAGCTTCGGGATGATCTTTCCAACGTGGTTGCCCTCCACGCACACGACATTCGTGTTTGTGACCCGGTCGGTAGAATTCCATCAAATACTTGTCGTCAGAGTGAGGTGGCTAGGGGGGAATTCCGGAAGTCTTAATCACTTCTTCATGCGAATCACTAAGGTAGGTATAGAGATTCTCTTAGTGCAGTAAAAGGGAGCAGAGCCGGGTTGTGGTAATGATGAATATCCTCCTTAATTTGTCCTTACGGGGACCTTTTCGCCTCTTCTCTGTCTTCAAAATTTCACGTGCAGTCCTTGATCTTTTCTGTGGAGGTTTTCTATGGTGACCGACAGCTAGGAGATAGTCCTCTTTGATGAATTATTCCATTAATTCTTCATGGTTGACTTGGATAAATAGGTGGGTTTTAACTGCCCTTCGTGGAGGTCTTCATGTAGTGTCACTGTTCCATATCAGCAGAAAGAGGGATAACTATAGACTAATATTTATGTGAGTTAAATGTTCCATGATGTTGGAGCTTTCTTTGCTTGAATAAGAGATGGAGAGGAGAGTAGTCTTCATGATTGCCTTTATTAGTGATAGCTCTTTTCATGCTGATTAGACACATGTAATTGCTTGATCAACATTGACTTTCCTTATGCTGATGATCTTCATATAAATTGTCTTCATAAACGTATGGTTTTACTCATGCATTGGCTTTGTCTCGAAGTGGAGTATGTAGTTGATTTCTTCCATAAATAATAATGCCTATTGATCTCTCCTATAATTCTACCTAAGGGAGGTTTTCAAAGAAAGAAGGAATATATCACAATGGTGTTCCTATTGATGTTTCTTGAGATCATTATTCATAACTTTACAAGGTACCTATGATATGGTGGATGTGGTTTGGAAAATTAGGAACCTATATCAAAGGTAGAAGTTGGTTGACTTGGTCCACTCAAGGAATTCTAGCTCTCTAAAGATAAGGATTAAATGTTTGACCAAGTTAATCTTTAGATCAGTATAAAATAGGGAAAAGAGGGAAGATAATTCCCTTAAGATCTACACTCTCTTTCAAGTATTTAGAGAGGTCTTCTTCATCCATTTAATGAATGGATAATTTTCTCAAAATCATAAGGAGGAGAATAGGTTCATTTGAAACCCTTGTGTTCATGTTTTTAAAATAATTCTCCATCACTCTAGCTATGCAAGTGATCGTGGTGATCAGAAATCTATTTCCAGGTATTTCACATTTGTTGGCGGGAAACTTGTCATGTGGCAGAGTAAAAAACAACACGTTGTCTCTCTCTCTAGTGCCGAAGCTGAATACTGTGCTATGATGCATGCTTCCTTTGAGATGCATTGGGTACGTTCTTTTCTTCAAGAGCTTGGTTTTCTTGTACAGGGTGTCATGCCCATGTATTGTGATAACCAAGCTGCAATCTTTCTTGCCAACAATCCTACTTTTCATGAACGCACCAAGCATATCGAGATTGATTGTCACGCTATTCGACATCAGGTACTGGATGGGTTCATCACCACTCCTTATGCTGGCTCTTCCCATCAATTGGCCGACATTCTAGCAAAAGGACTAAGCAAGGCCTTCTACGACTCCATTTCTCGCAAGCTGGGCTTGTTTGATCTCAACGCTTCAGCTTGAGGGGGAGTGTGAGTGTATCTTGCCGATAATTGTACCTTTGTAATTCTAGATTTCCTACTCTCTCTCCTCTCTCCTATATATCTCTCTTCTCCTCTCTTCTTTTTCTTAATCAATATCATTATCTCTTTCCATTTTACATAGTTCCATCTGATGAGGTAATTGAAACACACAAAGACGTGTCAAAATAATTTTTAAATTCACCAAATTCAAGATTGAATCATGAATTATAGTATAATAATGAATTACAATCAAATCTATGGAGAATTAGGAAATTTTTTAGGTATTGTTCGAATTTGATCAAATCATACAAGGAATTGTGGTGACAAATTAGGGATTTTAGTAGATTTGAAAAGAAGACTCCAAGACAAATCTACAGAATAAAAAATCACACAATTTGGATCAATACTCATGAAGAAATCAAGGAGAAAAAATTAGAGAAAAATTATCGTAAAGAGAGAAAGAACAACAAAATTTCGTAAAATTCGCCTAACCTAAGCTTCAAAATTAAAATCTGATGATAGACAATGAGAAATTACAGGGGAAACACATAATCCAACCCAAAATCACGCTTGAAATGATCTAATTGATCACCAGATCAAGGGCTTCTCATTTACTAATATCGGAAACAAATTTTAGAATTCAAGAGGTGATTTCTCCGTATTCTCTCAACAAAATCTCACTTTCAATCACTCTTTGGACGTAGAAATCAGTCTAGAAGAAGGGGAAAGCAATAGATTTAAGGATTGAGATGTATAAACAGTTTGATTGCTCGAAACATTCAAGAATATTTGACATCATCGAAGAATATGAGTATATATAGGTAAAATTGGGCATGAACGTTTGATGTGCTGCTTCATCTTCAATCAAATGCTTGGATGCAAATCATTAAGTCGTGTTCATTTCATTGAAGGTTGAGCAATCAGATATCATCACGTTGCACGTGAAGAAGAAACGTTGCATATGGCCTTTTCGTTTGATCTTCTTTGGATGCTCTGGATGTGTACACGTGTCCACGGGAGTCCATTGATAACATGCAATCTTAACATGATAAAACATGATTATTAATGCAATTTAAGGCATAAAACATTACATTTATGTGCATGTTATCATACTTTGAGTGCATTTCTATCATTCTATGCATATTTATGTCATAATCTCAAAATGCACTAAATTAGGGTTAATTATGATAAATTAAGGATAAATGATTTTATAACCCATCTTTACTTGAGATTATGAATGGTTTTTAAAGTTAAATAATGAGAGAAATCATATTTATGAACATTCATTTAATTTTCTAAAGTTAAAATCTTAAAGAAATGAATGTATTTTTGAAATATAAATTAAATCTCTTGTTATTTAAATATTTTGAATTTTTAGAATGTTAGATAATTAAATTTCAGATCCAATGAAAGAAATTTGGATTAATTTGGAGTTGTATTTTAAAAGATATGATTCTTACAATTTTAGGGATTTTTTTTGGATTTTTTTCCTTATTTTCTGATTTAATTTCTATTTAAAAACGTTAAAAATAAATAAAAAAAATTATTAAAAAAAAAGGGGGGCGCGGGGCCCGCGTGGATGCGACGTGGCACGCAAGGCCACGTGGCAGCGCCACGCGGACACGCGCAGCGCACCTACGTGGCGCGTTGATTTATACTATATATTTATAATTTAACATATATAAAATGGGTCTTTGTCCTCCCCTATATGGGAAGGGTCATACCCATAGAAACCGTCGGGTATTATAAACCCGACGGTTTCATTTAATTAAGTCCGTGTGGGACTAAAATTTTGTCTTACTTACCTTGCAGGCGATGTGGCGCGACGAGGGGCGTTGGATCCAGTCGACGCGTCGATCACACGCGTCGATCACATGCGACGCGGACCACGGAGCGATCATCAAGCACGTGCGCGATTTCGGGAATTATGACGGCCAGATTTCAGCGACGTGGCGACATCACACGAGGTGATCACGTGGTGCGCGGACCACCAGATCAAGATCAACGCACGTGTTGATTAAAGGGACGTTATAACGGCTACGATTCGATCGTGCGGATCGCATCGTGGCCGTCCGATCGCGATCCAAGGGGCAATAATCAAGGCATTTTATAACGGTCATCCACGCGATCATCCAGGCCGCCCATCTTCAATCCGACGGTTGGGACTTAACTGAAACGGTCCATCGTGGACCGTTTCATCGTAACCGTCGATCGAAACGATCGGACGGTTACGCCCAAATTTAGCTTAAATAGCCTTGTTCTTCGTCGATGTATGCATTCGAGTGAGAATTCAACAAAATTGACTGTATAGACACCTCTCTCACTCGTTTCTCTCGAGTTCTTCCTCCTCCTCTCTCAATTCCGCATCCATGGAGGGGTAGAAGTCGAGATTTGGTGGAAAATCGAGGGAGAAATCGACGCTTGAAGCTCGGCGTGACGATCTTGACGTTTTCGGTGATTAATCGGCTTAATCACCTCATTTTGATCGCTAAATGGGTTTAGTGGAAGCGGTTTTACCTTAATTATCCTCTTATTATCTTTAATTTTCGTTTAGATTAGGATTTAGCTTTCAATTTCATAGAATTTCATCTAAAATTCCGATTTCGACGTGCGAAAATTTCTCTCCACTTTAAATTTCGATTTCTCCGCGAAATCAAGTCGAAATTCAACGATTCTTGATTCCGTGGATTCGTTTTGAAGTTATCTTTCTAAATCCACCATTTTCCCTAATTTCTCACCTCAATTCATCGTCCAATTTGACCAAATTCTAAAAGATACCTCGAAAATACCTAAATTCCCTGTGGATTCGACCCGTATTTACCATTATACCCCTCAATTCTCTCTTAATTCCCCAAATTGGTAAATTCGGTATTATTTTTGACACGAGACCGTGTGAAATCGACGACCTCGCGGTCTCGTCTCGTCATCCATCCAACGCTTTTTATCTCAGCTGTTATAATGCTTCACATGAACGACTGAGATTAAATCATTTTACAAAAATTCAATGAAAAATCATTAAGCGCCATGTACCCCCCTCTTTAAGTGAAGATTGACGACCATGATGGATTCATGCGATCACACCCTCTAGGACATGTCACATCACTTACGCATATAAAGAGAGAAAAATAGTCCCACATGAAATAAATCGAGGCAAAATGCATGTATATAAGGGGAGCGGTGTTAGTGTGTTAGCTAATATCTATTAATGAATGCTTAACTCACTAATGACGCCCGTATAGACACACACAAGTGCCACATGGCATCATGTAATCCGCTCCGACGCGTTAGCTGCCATGTCAACACGCAATATTAATTTTTTTTAATATGTATAATTCAAAATAAAACCAAATAGGTCACATACATTCAGAAAAATTATAGAAAATCCCTAAAATTAGAAAATTCATAACTTTGAAATATAAGTCCAAATTAATTCAAATTTGTCTTTATTTATTAGAAATTAAATAATTTATCATTCTAAAAACTCGTATTTAATAAATAAAAAGAGAATAAATTTTTTATTTTAAAAATACACTCATTTCTTTTAGAAAATAAGGCTACCCAAAATGAGTGCATAAAAAATATTTTCTCTTATTATTTAACATTAACGCCCAATCATAATATCAAATATAAAGGTGGAATAATGTACTCTCAAATTTTTTTAATTATTTATGATTATCCCTAAAAAATAGTGCATTTTGAGATAATAATTTAAATTAGTAGAGAATGATAGAATACACTGAAAACATGATAACATGCATAAGAATGGAATGTTTGATGCCTTAATTTGGATTAATAATCATATAATTACATGTATAGATTGCAAGTTATGAACATGGATTGGCAATTGAAGGCAAGATGAAGTAAGAGCAATAGATTGAGCATTACAAGAAAGGAGTTTGATGCCTCTACCAACACTAATGTGTCTCCATCAGCTCACTCCTCCTCATGTTCATTATTCATGTCTTTCCTTCCCCCATCCCTTCAAAATCAGTTTACTTGGTGCCATCTTCGTTGTTGTACATATGGTCCACACAAATCATACATAATCATTAAAAAAATTTAATTCTTTATTCATATCACTAGGGTTA